>ML282163.1:19186-104678 GCA_005239495.1 Nicotiana undulata | reverse complement strand
ATGCAACTCTTCCTTGGTGGAAGAGTTTGTATTAAACTCAACTTCCTTCCTTTGTTATTATCCTTGCTGAATTCAAACTCTAACCTCTTATCAATTTGCAACCTTTTCGCTATAGGAGACAACCTCTTCGTTCCCAGATAATTCACATAACATGTTATCTCCTACGCATGGACTCTTCGCGTGCCAATGAGTCTGTTCACTATGATAGCCTGATGAACCTAGTTCAACTTGGTAGACATTTGTCAATCTTCAAAACCATGCAGTGACTTGGGTCAACAAATTCCCCTTTTTTGATGATGACAAACCTAGTGCTTAACCCTGTACAATCTCCAAACACTTTGTATGGTTTCAAGCATTTATCATAGAGAAACCAGGTTCATTAGGTTATAAATATCACTTTGAAAAATTTGAGAAAATCACTTATCTTCCCCCTTTTGGCATCATCGAAAAGTTGCAAAAAGATAAACTTACCAGAGTTAGTAACAATTACTCATGGCCATTTGAGGCAACTGTAGGTGCAAAACATTGTTAATCATCACAAGAAACCAATAAATGTAAGCTAAATAAGAAATTGAGACAAGTCAATAACAAAACAACAAAATTCATTGATAGGATCGAAAATCAAACCCCATACAGTAAAAAAAATACAACCATAACCATGAGCAGAACAGAGTAAAAATAGAAACATAACAAATCCCGGACTAGTCATAGATGGGTTTTGGTGGCTCTGGACATCCTAAGATTTGGTAGGTGAAGATGAGGTTGGGTTCTTGTCTTGAAGGAGATACATCATTTGGTGAATAACACCTTCATTTTTCTCCTTCTCCTTTGCTAGTTCAACTCTGAGAGCATCCCGCTCAACTTTCACCTCATGAAGGCGAGATTTCAATCTAAGGATGTCCTTATCCTTCATCTATCCTTCCTGCACCAATGACCTTACTTTGCTATTGACTGGCTGCTTCCTAGATGAACCAGGTTCATCTTCCGGAACATTGACAATATAATCACAAGTCAGCAAAGTGTTCTTCCCAAAATAATCCTTAACATTAGCCATCTCAACTTTCTTCATAGGAACCTCAAAGTGAGCAAGTACAGTTTTCACAATAAATCCATAAGGAATAGCATGTACTTTGGTTCCATTTACAACTCTGTCCAAGAGTTGAATGATGAAAGCTAAACAGTTGATCTGCTTTCCCCTATACAAACACTCCATCAAGGTGAGGTCCATGTAATTTGCGATGTGCCTTCTTCCTTGTCCGGGCAGCAGGAACTTGATGACAAATTCAAAGAATAACTTGTGCTGGGGCCTCATTTCACTCTGGAACACCGGCCTAGGCTCAGCTTCTTCCTCATTCTCACTAAAGAATCTAGTGATGTTGAGAGCTGAGGCCATTCCATCAAGACTAGGCCATCATTGCCTAGTGTAATAATCGTAGCCTTCAGCAGGTATGTTCAGAATCTCTCCCAGTTCCCTTGCATCAAAAGTGATCTAAATGCTCTTGACTGTGGAAGTAACCCTGCCATCCTTCACGACTGCATTACCCATGAACTCCACCAGTTTGTTCCTTGCCAGCCTTCCTTCCACCCCTGCACATCCATTGTGTCCAGTAGGTATCGCATCCCAGGTTCCTCGAGATCTTTCAATAACTTTCCCTTCAGAATTGTCCTCTTGCTGAACATTGTGACTCTATCAGTCTCCTTACCAACGTCCTTCTCATCTCCTCCACTTAACTTTCTATCTTCTTCCTCAACAACCGTCACTTTCTTTGCCTTGGACCTAGACCTTTTAGCAGTACTTGAGGGTGTGGAAGACACAGTACCTGACTTCTTTGAAGAAGCCTTATCCTTCTTGGGCTTGGGTGTCTTAATCACAACCGGAGCAAGCTGCTCCTCATGTTGGACTAGGTCCAACGATTCATCATCCACATCAACAACCTCAACATGCTCTCCTACTTTGGCCTTTCTCTTTGCAGCTTTCTTTTTCTTGCTCTCTCTCAGAGCCTTTTCTAACTCTTCTTCTTGTCGTTTAACAACACTCCTAGTAGCATGCACTTTTGGGGTAGGATCATCATCAGACACTGGAGCTTTTCGTTTCTTGGAAGAAATAGGTGTTTTAGCTTTTCTGGACTTGAGAGTTGTTCTCTTTTTGGGATTGTAGGAGTCTCCCAACCTCTGCAGCATCTCATCTAGTGTTTCCTCTATAGATGAACCAAGTTCATCTATACCCTGTCTCAAGCTCTCCAACCCCGCTGCTGCTTCCTCAGCAACATTTCCCCCTAAATCTGTGACATCTTCTCCAACATGCTCAAGAACGGGACCACAAATAGTCAAAGGGGTGCCATCCTTCACAGATCCCCTTACAGAACCTCTGTCTCCCTCACTCTCAAGAATATTTTCTTTTCCCAATTTTCTACACCTATTCGGCACTTCAATATCTACAACTGACCCAACCAACAAAAACATGTTCTCAGTAGTAGCAGGTTCAGAAACAACCTCAAGATTTCCTTGCTCAGAACTGGATGGACCAGGTGCTTCATCCTCATTGGCTGATTTGAAAGATTCACTTGATGATTAAGACCCATTATCCTTTTCAGCCTATAGAATTTCCTCCAAGAATCTTGCACGAGAGCCAGAAGCAACAAATTTTCTGGCAAGAACTTTCACACGACAAGCCTGGGGGCTGTGGTAGGGTTAGGTGTGGGTTCAAGAACTGGAGGGTTTTCAGAGGTTAATGATATTTCTGGAGATTGAGAGTTATACACGGATGGAGAATTAGAATCAGACTCATAAAGTCCTCCATCGTAATCACGATTTGGCGATGAAGAAGATGAAGAAGCAGGAGGTGGTGACGACATTGTTATGAACATTTTAAAAAAAGACGAAAGGTTAATTAGTTTTGGCTTGAGAAGAGTGAGATGAACTTGGTTCGACGGTTTAGTTATGGAGAGGGGAGTAATCATGACCCTTTTATAAGATGTGGCTAAGAATTTTACAATGGCAGAATATTTACTCAAGTGGTAGTCTAATCGATGCAGGACTGACATTGATTAGACGGTTACAAACCCCTAAATATTGGCTAATTTTAATGTGATAGGACTCCTTGAAACTGGTTCAATTTGGATAATTACTAGGAATTTGAATTGAACCAAATATAGATAGAGTCATGCTCATGTATGACTGTAATTAATTTAATAAGTGTATGGAGATGAGTACGTACCTTGTCAGTCAGATGAACCAGCATAGATGAACCATGTTCATCTTGTTAAAATCTTTAGTTTGCCTCAATTTACAAAGATAGAGAAATATCATTAGTACCCAGGGAATCATATTAAAACATGGCAAGAGAGTATGACAATAAATACATGATACTGAGCAATGATTAGTCTGGTTAAGTACCTATGTTAATGTTTCTAGCCAAAAAAAAAATAATAATCATTTGTTTTGTTTCCAATTTTTTTTCATTTTACATTTTTCCAATTAGGTGATCTTAGTCATCCCTAATTCAAGCCTGTTTCTATCAAAATGCTTCCTACTCAGTGCTTTAGTAAAGATATCTGCAATTTGCTTGTCAGTAGCATAAAATTCAATTGAGATCATTCCCTTTTCATAGTTATCCCTAAGGAAGTGGTGTCTAACATCTATGTGCTTAGTTCTCTTATGATGAACCGGGTTCTTGGTCATACTAATTTCACTAGCGGTATCACAGAAAATAGGAATCCATCCCACATCTATACCAAAGTCCATGAGTTGTTGCTTAATCCACAGCAACTGAGCACAACATGAGGGTGCAATTGCATATTCAGCCTCAGCAATAGACAAAGCTACTGAATTTTGTTTCTTGGTGGCCCAAGACACAAGGCAGTAAGTACTTTTCCTGTCAACCAGGAAACCTACATAATCAGCATCAACATATCCTACAAGGTCGAAATTACTACCTATAGGGTACTAAAGGCCCAAATCAGTGGTGCCTTTTAAATATCTCAAAATTCTCTTCACTACAGATAGGTGGGATTCCTTTGGATTTGCCTGAAACCTAGCACACAGTCATACACTAAACACAATATCAGGTCTACTAGCAGTGAGATATAATACAGACCCAATCATCCCTCTGTATAGCTTATGATCAACGGATGAACCAGGTTCATCCACATCAAATTTTGTAGCTGTGGCTTTGGGGGTGTCTATTTCCTTTGAGTCCTCCATTTTAAACTTCTTGAGCAGTTCTTTCACATACTTTTGTTGATGGATCATTGTTCCATTGGGGTTTTGCTTGATTTGCAAGCCTAAGAAGAAGTTTAGCTCACCCATCATACTCATCTCAAACTCGCTCCCCATAAGTGTAGCAAATTCCTTACTCAGTTTTTCAGAAGTTGCCCCAAATATAATATCATCCACATATATTTGCACAACCAGGAGTTCTTTACCCTTTTCCTTTAAGAACAAGGTGCTGTCAATTTTGCCTCGTTTGTACCCATGTTCTAGCAGGAATTTTGATAGTCGCTCATACCATGCTCTAGGTGCTTGTTTGAGACCATAAAGAGCCTTGTCAAGTTTGTATACATGGTCAGGTGACTCCTTGCTTTCAAAACCTGGAGGCTGTTTGACAAATACATCTTCCTTCAGATAGCCATTGAGAAAGGCACTCTTAACATCCATCTGATGAAGAGTGCATTCCATATGTGCAGCAAATACTATAAGAAGTCTGATTGCCTCAAGTCTTGCCACAGGGGCAAAGGTCTCAGCATAGTCAATTCCCTCTTCTTGACTATACCCTTGAACAACCAGTCTGGCCTTGTTTCTTGTAACAGTTCCATCCTCATCGAGCTTGTTCCTGAAGACCCACTTTGTGCCAATCACTGATCTGTCTAGTGGCCTGGGTACCAAGTGCCATACTTGACTTCTTTCAAACTGATCCAGCTCTTCTTGCATGGCATTTACCCAATCAGCATCTTGTAGGGCTTCACCAATGTTCTTTGGTTCGATTAAGGATAGAAAGGCATCGAACACACACATATTTTTCAAAGAGGCTCTTGTTTTGATTTCGGATGACAAATATGTTATGATGTTCTCAAGAGGGTCAGAACTTTGATATCTGTGTAGTTTGAGCATCAATTGTTCACTTCTTGATGATTCTATGGTTCCTTGTTGTTGTGGAACATGATCAGGGCCAGGGTTCACATGTTGAGTTCCCCCTGTCATGTTGCTTGGGTTAGTTGGATCTGGTCCATCACCTGTTCCATCTCCCATGGCTGCTTCAATGTGTTCACTGCTTCTCACCAGTCCAAGCTCCTCATATTCTGGTTCCTGTCTCTCAGAAAGAGTGTTAGTTTCATCAAAGACAACATGCACACTCTCTTCTACACACATAGTTCTTTTATTTTATACTTTATAGGCTTTACTATGTGATGAATATCCCAAGAATACTCCCTCATCACTTCTGGGATCAAATTTACCTAGGGAATCTTTGCCATTATTGTGCACAAAGCATTTGCTTCCGAAAGCCCTAAGATGGGATATGTTGGGCTTTCTCCCTTTAAGTAATTCATAAGGAGCCTTATCTACCAGTGGCTTGGTCATACATCTATTGATTATATAGCAAGCAGTTTTTATTGCTTCTGCCCAGAAGCTGTGTGGTAGTTTGCTAGAAAGAAGCATGGTTCTTGCCATGTCTTCAAGAGTTCTATTTTTTCTTTCCACAACCCCATTTTGATGTGGGGTTCTAAGGGCAGAAAAGTTGTGATTGATACCATCTTCATCACAGAACTCAGCAAACTTTGCATTCTCAAATTCAGTACCATGGTCAGATCTTATTGATGCTAGTTGATGTCCTAACTGATTTTGAGTTTTCTTAACAAATGATGTAAGCATATCAAATGCTTCATCCTTAGATGTCAGAAATAAGGTCCAAGTGAACCTTGAATAAACATCAACTAGCACCATCACATATTTCTTACCACCTCTGCTTAGAGTTCTCATTGGACCACACAGATCCAGATGAACCAGTTCCAACGTCCTGGTGGTACTGATCATTTTCTTACTTTTGAATGAGGATCTTACATGCTTCCCCCTTGCACATGCCTCACAAACTTTGTCTTCCTTGAACTTAATGTTAGGGAGTCCCACCACTAAGTCCTTAGAGACTAATTTGTTAAGTTGATTTAGACTTGCATGACCAAGTCGTTTGTGCCAATGGAGGGGATCACTGTCCAAAACACTCAAGCAAGTGAGTTCATTTTCAGATAGTGTGGACAAGTCTATGACATAGATATTATTCATTCTCTTTCCATGCAAAAAAATCTTGTCAGTAAGCAAGTTAATCACAATACATTTTGTGGAAGTGAAAGCAACCATGTTACCTCTGTCACACAATTGTGCCACACTGATCAGGCTATATTTCAAGCCATCTATCAAGTACACATGTTCGATGGAACGTGTGTCATCCTTACCTACTTTGCCAACCCCTATAATTTCACCTTTCTTTCCATTTCCAAAGGAGACATTTCCTCCTTTGAGGTTTTCAAGTGAAAGGAACCGTTCCTTGTTCCCTGTCATATGCTTTGAGCATCCACTATCCAAAAACCAAATTTGGCTGCTTCCTCTAACTTGTACCTACAAAAGGAAATCAGGGGTTAGTTTTAAGAACCCAAACTAGTTTGTGTCCTTTTCTATGAGAGAATGGATGAATTAAAAATTTTCAGGCCCAATTTGGTAGCCAATTATTTTTAACAAACCTCTCATTTTTTCGACTGGCCTGCTCTCTTGCAGTACACTAAATTTTGAAGTGGCCAGTCTAACCACAGTGGGTGCAGATTTTATTTTCAGGAAGAGTGATATACTTGCTTTTGGGATCCCACTTGGGCAATTGACTCCCAAAGCCAAGCCCTCTCTGGTTGCTACTGTGATTCTCTTGAATCCATGTAAAGGCATCAAAGGATTTATTCCATTTACAAGTTCGATCTAATTCATGTTTGACTTTGCCAAGTTTTTCTTTAAGTGTTCTTATCTGTTCATCCTTGGAATACATCTTATCTTTTAGTTTTCCCATATTTTCTTCTAAGATGATGTGAGAATGATCAATAACCTTTTTACTGGATCCTAGCTTCAGTTTTAAGTTTTCAGATTTTAGCTCTAGAATCTCAGTTTCAAGTGGATGAACCTGGTTCAACAAGACAGTGTTTTTCTTTTCATATTCACTTACTCCGATTTCCAGGTTCATGTATTTTGCTTTTAGCATTGCACATTCTTTAGAAAGTTGATCCTTCTCTTTGGTTGTTTCTTCAGAATCATCCATGAAATCAAGTAGCAACTCAGAGAGTTTTTCTTTAGATAGGAAGTTTATATTGTTTTTAAGATGGGAGATACTTACCTCTGGTTCTTCATGTGATTCCGCACTGGTCTGTTGAACTGTGCTTGTACTTGTTCTTGGTTCTTGTGCATGTTTCACTCCTTTTTGAACTGGTATTGACTATTTGTCACCTTTTGACCAAACTCAGCAAACAAGTGCAACATGTAAGCCTTTGGGACCATTTCTTATACAATTTAAACCAAAACTAAAGCAAGAAGGAGTGTAAAATATAGTATAATACTTAGTTATCAACTCCCCCAAACTTAAGCTTTTGCTTGTTCTCAAGCAAACAAAATAAGCCCCACCTCTTAAGAATAACTCTAAGAAAATTTAGCTGTCCTAAGGTAATCTCTTCTAGCATCAATTGGGACTAACAATTGTCCTCAATTCACATGATTCACTAACAACATTTGACCTTTTAAATATCATGGATCTAGAGTGACACAAGAGCATCAAGAGTTGACTCGACCCATCAAGGAAACTCTTCTACTACTTTGGTCATTGTGGAACCCAAACTCATACTCCTCAACTCTCCCTAAGCCATCCTCAATTTTAGATTGTAGCACTCAATGAGGATAATGGAAACATGCTCATCTCTCTCAAGGAAAGGTCTCAAGTCCGGCTCTAAGTACCATAAGCTTGCCCCTTATGTGAGTCGCCACTAATGTAAGCTTCATTCAACTCAAGATCATATAGGACTTTTGTGGAGACATAGTGAAGGCTATTGGTTCAAGGTAGGAAATATTTGGTCTAGGTGGGTTCCATCTTCCCTGAAGCACTTCATTTTTTTCACTTTTGCGCACATTCTCTTGACTTCTTAAGTCATTAAGATCTTTCTGAGGGGTTAGAGAGACATACTGTCACTCCTTCTTGTTTATTTCAAACATTTTTCTCCTTTATAAACATTCCACACCTTTAATCTCTTTTCTTTCATTGATTCCCTTTATTTCTTCTAAATTGTTCATTTTTTTTTACTTTTTGATTTTTTCTTTCTTTTTCATTGCCTTTACTTTTCTTTATTTTGTACCTTCTTTTTCAATTTGTTGCATTCCTTGTCTCTCCTCCAAACTTATGCTTTTGCCTTGTGCTAAGGAAAGAAAGGGTGCCAAGAAAGGGTTAGAACGGGTAAAGACTTGTATCATGATTTTTGAAAGAAAAAGGTCTAAGGCTCAAAAGGGTTGACTAGTGATATTGTCATTGGTGGGCTATGGAAATGTTCAAGTCATTATTCGGATCAAGGAGAGCCTATAATCACATCTCAAGTAAAACTACACTTAGTATTTCGCCTAGGCAAACATTCAGGGCAAGTTCGAGACTAATGGCACGGGACTTGGAATTGCGATTCAAATTCTCACCACACAAGCTATGGGGTTGCTAAAGAAACAGAGTCGGGGGCCCAAAATGACCTTAGCTAAGATTTGAGCAACACAATGGTTCCGAAAAACCACTTGATGATTATCGGTCAACATAATAGTCTCAAGGTCACTACTTTCACCATTCTATACACAACAATTTGTCTTTGACCATAGGATCAAAGGAAAATGTGTTAGGCCCAAGTGAAGCTTTTCTTGAGGCACCCTTACTCACTAGCTACTATTTACACAAAAAGCAAAAAGAAAAACAGACTCAAACCCTTAAGAAGGTTGTCATGCCATCCATCATCGGGAAGAGCCACCCAGTTCACACAAATTTCACCTTTGAAAAGAACCGTGGCATTAAGAAAACCAAAGGCTTATTGCACGCAAAAATTCACAACAAGAAGCTACTAAAATAAAATAAGAAGCCATGAAAGAAAAAATGCGGAAAGTAGAATGAATATATACAAGAGGGGAATTAATCGAATATACATAAGGGATAATGAATATATACATTAGAAGGTAACTTTATATACAGACAAATGTGCAAAAATACGAAAAGTAAGCTAGAATTGTAAAATTGTGTACATACCAAAAACAAAAAGAAAGCATAATAAAAATTAAATAGTATCAAATATATACAGTCATCAAAATCCAAATAGGGCTACCCCCTAAAATGAAATCTAGCATTGTCCCCAATGCTAACTAAACAAAATAGCTCAAAAATAAAAAAGAAGAGAGTAAAGAGAATCTCCCTAATGTCCTTCGGTCTGCATATGATCCTGAGTATGGGTCCCTGGGTCTGTGGACTGCTCGGGAACCTGTGAACTGCTCCTAACAACCTGTGTCTTCACTGTGACCTGGGACTGTGTCAGACTCTGGGGCTGCTCCTGAACTGACATTTGGGTCTGGGTAGAGGACTCTCCCTGTGGGTCCGCCAACTCAATGACAACATCAATAGTGCGGGGCATCATCCTGTTCCGCTTTGGTGGCCTCTCTAACTCTTGCTCTGGCTCAGGCTGGACTGCTGGGGCTGGATCATGCAATAACAGGTCCAAGGTCAAGTGGTCCGCCTTCATCTTATCTACCTCCTCTCTCAACTTCTTCACTGACTCCCTGGAGGCACGGGTCTTTCTCAGCTTCTTTGTCTCTTTGGCAAGCTCCTTCAGTGCCCTTCCATGAGTACCAACAACATCCAAGATCAACTTTTGGTTCTCTAGGAGCTCCTTCTGGTTTTCCAGAAGATCCTTGAGAGTGTCCTCGACGGACTGTGGGACCTGTGGTTGAGGAGGTGCAGACTGGGATGCCACCAATGTAGAAAGTACAGACAGCTTAGAAGTAGCTGTCTGCATCCAGTTGTTGATACTGACGAGGGTCTGGCTCAATCGGTGGGCAGTCAGTGGGTAAGCAGCAGATGTGGGAATGGTTGGGGATGCAGAAGAGGAGGGTCCTGGAGCAATGTCTGGGGTGGCTGAGGTAGGTTGAGTAGGGGCCACTGCTACCACAGGCTCTTCAGACTGGCCAGTGGAAACAGTGGGAACAGTGGATTTGCCTTTGAAGTTCTTGCTCTTGGGGTTGTCATCACCCTGTAGGATATACCAGGATAAAGGAGCTATGGGCTTTACCTTCACATCAAACTTCATACCCTCTACCCCTTGATCCTCATAATGCATAGTCAAGAAATTTGGGAAGGGGTAGGATCTATCACCTTCATTGACCACCCTGGTAATCACCCTAGACATCACATTCCCGATGTTGATCGGGAACCCTGCCATTATTGAGGCCACAAGTATAGCTCGACTGAGAGCAAGGGAGTTTTCGTGAGTAGTGGGGTCTATCCTGCTACACACAAATGTCTCCCACCCTTTTGCTTCAAAGTTCAGGGTACGCCTCAGAATTTTTACCCCTGCTTGTAACCATTCTGGAGTGGTGTCCGGGATTGCCAAATGCTCTGCTAGCCATGGATGGGCATCCTCCCCCAAGTTTAACTTTTCCAAGTACAGTGTCTCATCCTCCTCATCTAAGTCAAGGTAATCATTGATATATTTTCCATCGAACATCACGGTCAAATTCCGCACCTTAGTCACTTTTGGAGTCCTTTTTGACATAAGCAACATTAGTGTAGAACTCCTTGACTAGGTGCTCATTAGCCTCCACCACTTGGAAATTGAAGCTGTCCCAGCCTTTTCTTTCTTTGAACTGTTTCAGCATATTTGGGTTGTGAGGAAGAAGATCCCTTGTGATAAACTTTCGCTCCGGGATCAACATCCTTTCTGGCCACCATTCCCTGAATTTGTGAAAGGCCGGTTCACTCACAAACCGATCCTGCCAAGCTTCTGGTTTTCTTGTTCTTTCTACTCCCTCTACTTGGGGTTCACCCCCTTCTTCTTCTTCTAAGTGCTCACCAGAAATGAAGTTGTGGGTGAGGTAGAGTATTCATTGGCACTTCCTCCAGCTGAGCCCTCAAACGACTCAAAATGTGCTGATGCTTGGGCAGGAGGAGAGCCCATTAGGTGAATCCCTCAGTCTGAATCTCTCTGGAAATTCTGGGACATACTCCGGCACTAACCCTGAATCAGATGCCTCCCCGGAGGGTGCATAATCACTTCCCGAATGGGAAGGAGCTCTAACCATGGCTTTGATTGTTTTTCTGGTGGCTTTTTTGGCTTGCTGAACTTGGGGGGCTAGTTTGATCATCCCTTTGCCTCTCCCCAAGGAGGACTCTCCCCCTCCGCTTTGTTTTCGACCACCACCTCTTGATTGAACCATATTCTGCAAGTGTAATTCAGTTAAAGTTTGTTAGTATCAAAGCAGTGTATGGAACAATGAAGAAAAAGGTAGCATATAATTGGAGTTTGGAGTTTCAGAAACTGCAGACTGTGGACCGCACAAAATGAAGTGCGTTGGCAAAGAATGCACCGCGGTCCGCACTGATGTGGGGTTCAGACTACCCACTCTCTGAAAAAGGTCACCGCGGACCGCACAAAATGCACCGCTGTCCGCACTGAGGTTGGGTTCAGAATAACCACATTTTGAAGATGGTGACCGCGGACCGCACAAAATGCATTGCGATCCGCATTAAAGCACTGTGGTACGCACAAAATACGTTGGGTTCCACAGTCCTCTACTGAAAATTTTATGAAGAATAAGCACCGCGGTCCGCACAAATCCATCGCGGACCGCACAAAATCCCAACCTAGGGTTTCAATTTTTTATCTTAATTCAAGTCTAAATTCACATTATATTGATACCCTAGGTGTTTAATCAATGTATTTAACTAAATTAGGCCTAATTCAAGCACTGCTAAACAAAACCTACACATGATTTAGGGAATATGGAAGAAAACGAGGAAAAAGAAGAAGAAAAAAAAAACAACTAATTTAACAAGAAAATAACAAAATTAAAATGTTAAGGAAACAAAATTAAACTTACTAGATGTAGGATGAAGTGTAGATGAATGAGTTGGAGTAGTTGAAATGAAGAGGGGTGATGAACAGTACAATTTTTACTATTGAGAGTTGAAAGAGAAAAAAGTGTAAAATGAGGGTCTCGGGCCCTATTTATAGAAAATGGCCTATACCCACTTCACTTACCCCACCGCGGACCGTACAAAATGATCGCGGTCCACGGTACTCAGCTTTACTAGGAGACTGGGTAGATGTCCACTACGGACCGCACAAAATGCCGAGCGGCCGTAGTGGTCCACCGCGGACCGCACAAAATGCCGTGCGGCCGTAGTGGTCCACCGCGGACCGCATAAAACCGTAGTGCGACCGCGGTGGAAACTTCAGAGAGCCTTTTTCTTGTTAAATGTCTTTGCGGACCACATTGGAATTTTTTTCCTCCGCACTAAGGTCTTTGCGGCCGCACAAAATTGCATTGCGGTCGCAGTGCAAACTTCATAGAGCTCATTTTTCCCAACATAGTTTTGTGCACTACATCAAAATAATCCTACAACATCCCACAACCAGTTAATCAAAAAGAAACTCCTACCCTACAAAGAAAATCAAAGAAAAACAAAAAAAAAGATACATGGGTTGCCTCCCAAGAAGTGTCTGATTTAACGTCGCGGCACGACACAGGTTACCCTCAATTCACTTAAGATAGAGAAGTGCCACCACGTGGTTGTCATCAATCTTGCCCCGGGTAGTGCTTGACCTTGTGCCCATTAACTCTGAAAATCTCCCCACTTTTGTTCTTTATATCAAGTGCACCAAACGGAGTCACAAACACAACTTCAAAAGGTTTACTCCATTTTGACTTAAGCTTTCCCGGAAATAGACGTAACCGGGAGTTGAACAAGAGAACCAGATCACCCATTTTGAACTCCTTTCCACGAGCATATTTATCATGAAGGTACTTCATTTTGTCCTTGTACAAGGACGAACTGGAGTAGGCTTGGAATCTGAATTCATCAAGTTCATTAAGGTGCTCCACACGAAGATTGGCTGCCACATCCTATTCAAGATTCAGCTTCCTCAAAGCCCACATGGCCTTGTGCTCTAACTCAACAGGAAGATGGAAAGCTTTTCCAAACACCAACCGGTACGGAGACATACCAATCGGGGTCTTGTAAGCAGTCCTATAAGCCTATAGAGCATCATCCAACTTCTTTGACCAATCGGTCCTATTTGCATTGACCGTCTTTGACAATATATTCTTGATTTCTCTGTTTGAGACTTCAACTTGGCCACTCGCTTGAGGATGATAAGGAGTGGACACTTTGTTATTGACACCATACTTTGCAAGCAAAGTGTCAAAAGTTCTATTACAAAATGCGACCCCCATCACTAATGATTGCACGAGGCGTGCCAAACCTTGTAAAAATGCTCTTCTTGAGAAATGCAACAACACTCTGGGCCTCATTGTTGGGTAGAGCCACGGCTTCAACCCATTTACAAACATAGTCAACCGCCACGAGAATGTATGTGTTCCCACAAGAGCTAACAAACGGGCCCATAAAATCGATACCCCATACATCAAAAATATCCACTTCGAGAATGGTATTGAGAGGCATCTCATCTTTCTTCGAAATTCCCCCTTCTCTCTGACATTCGTCACATCTCTTGACTAAGTTACTAGCATCATTGTACAAAGTGGGCCAAAAGAAACCACAACTTAAGACTTTTGAAGCGGTCCTTGCCCCACCATGATGGCCACCATAACAGGAGGAGTGACATGACTCAAGAAATGACCCTTGCTCTTCTTCGGGCACACACCGCCGGATGACCCCGTCATTGCATATTTTGAATAAGTATGGTTCATCCCAATAATAATCCATGCTATCCAGTCTAATCTTCTTCCTTTGGTTAGAAGAGAGCTCAAACGGGACAACACCGGTGACAATGTAGTTGGCGATGTCTGCAAACCATGACATTTCTTGCATAGTAACACAGAGAAGTTGTTCATCCGGGAAGCTATCATTAATCTCAAGCCCATCATTAGGTCTCCCTTGCTCCTCCAACCGGGACAGATTGTCAGCAACTTGGTTCTCACACCCCTTTCTATCAATTATCTCCAAATAAAAATCCTGAAGCAACAACACCCACAACATAAGTCTAGCCTTGGAATCCTTCTTCATCATTAGATACCGGAGCGCTGCATGGTCGGTGTGAACTATGACCTTGGAACCCATAAGATAAGTACGAAATTTCTCCATAACAAAGACTATATCTAACAACTCTTTTTCGGTTACGGTGTAGTTCATTTGGGCAGAATTCATTGTCTTGCTGGCATAGTAAATGGGGTGAAAGATCTTGTTCACCCGCTGGCAGTGATTGTTGGCGTGGTGGTTAGCTTGTGTTTCAACAATTCAAATGCACTCATGCAATTCTCATCAAAGTGAAATTTGGAATCTTTATCTAACAACTTGCAAAGAGGATTGACAACCTTCGAGAAGTCCTTAATAAAGCGCCGGTAGAACCCGGCATGTCCAAGAGAACTCCGGACTCCTTTCACTGAGGTCGGGCGAGACAATTTGGAAATGACCTCGATTTTAGCTTTCTAAACTTCAATTCCATGTCTTGAGATTTTGTGTCCCGGAACTATCCCTTCTTGAACCATAAAGTGGCATTTTTCCCAGTTGAGCACTAGGTTGGTCTCTTCACAACGGGTAAGGACTTTATCAAGATTGCTCAAACCCTCATCAAAAGAGTCCCCAACCACGCTGAAATCATCCATAATACCTCCATAAAGTCTTCAACAATGTCAGTAAAGATTGCCATCATGCACCGCTGAAATGTAGCGGGTGCATTGCAAAGTCCAAAAGGCATCCTAGAGAAAGCAAATGTACCATAAGGGCATGTGAAGGTTGTCTTTTCTTGGTCCTCAGGGGCAATCAAGATTTGGTTATAGCCTGAATACCCGTCCAAGAAGCAACAGAAAGCCCTACTCGCAAGCCTGTCAAGCATTTGGTCCAAGAAAGGCAAGGGGAAATGATCCTTGCGAGTCACTTTGTTCAATTTGCGGTAGTCCATGCATACCCGCCAACCTATGACTGTTCTTGTTGGAATAAGTTCATTTTTGTCATTTTGGACCAGGGTCATACCACCCTTTTTTGGAACACATTGGACCGGAGAAGTCCAAGAACTATTAGATATTGGGTAGACGACCCTTGCATCAAGCCACTTGATTGTTTCTTTCTTCACAACTTCTTGCATTGATTCATTTAGCCTCCGTTGATGTTCTACGGAAGGCTTTTCTCAATCCCCGCGAATGATTTTGTGCATACAAAATGCGGGGCTCATTCCCCAGATATCAGCAAGTGTCCACCCTATGGCCTTCTTCCTCCTTTGTAACACTTTGAGAGTAGAGTCTACCTGCACTTTGGTTAGACAAGATGAAAGTATAACAGGTAAAGTACGGGAAGGACAAAGAAATTCATACCTGAGGTGAGGTGGAAATGGCTTCAACTCCAAGATAGGTGGATCTTCAATTGAAGGCTTTGTCGAAGGAGTTTTCTGATTCTCCAAGTCCAAGGATAATTTTTGAGGGCCATATGAATAAGAACCCATGCCTTGTAGAGCATTGGTACTCTCGATCAATCCATCTACCACAATATCATCATGGCTCAACAAAGCTGCCTCCACGGGATCTTCAACATTTATCATTGCTCTTGTTTCATCAATAATGACCTCGGTGATAAGGTCCATGAAAGAACATATTTCTGTGATATTGGGCTGCTTCATTGATTTGCAAACGTGGAACATGACCTTTTCATTGCCCACCCTGAAGGTGAGCTCACCGGCCTCCACGTTAACTAAGGACTTTCCCGTTGCAAGGAAGGTCCTTCCCAAGATGATAGAAACTTCATAATCCACCTCACAATCCAAGATAACAAAATCTGCGGGTAAAATAAATTTGTCCACCCGCACCAACACATCATCAATGATTCCTATAGGCCGCTTCATAGACCGATCCGCCATTTGGAGACGCATGGAAGTAGCCCTAGGTTGACCTATCCCCAAAGTTTTGAACACCGAATATGGCATCAAGTTTATGCTAGCTCCGAGGTCACAGAATGCCTTAGCGAAATTCTCACTCCCAATTGTACAAGGAATGGTAAATGCCCCGGGGTCTTCAAGTTTGGGTGCCATTGAGTGCACTATTGCACTCACTTGGTGAGTCATCTTTATAGTTTTGCACTTCATTGACCTTTTCTTTGTGACCAAGTCCTTCATGAACTTACCATACCCGGGCATTTGATCCAAAGCTTCAACCAAAGGGACATTAATTGAAAGACTCTTCATTATGTCGATGAATTTCTTGAATTGATTCTCTTGATTTTTCTTTGCCAACCTTTGAGGGTATGGAGGAGGAGGCCTAGGAAATGGTGCCTTGGCTTTTGGGACCACTGGTTCCAGCATATCAATCACGTGTTCCTTAGACAGGTTCACGTCTCTTTGAAAATCCTCTCCTTGGTCATGAATATCAATTCTGACCTCACTAGTTGTTGGCTCTTCCACCATGTGCTCAACTTCAATCGGAACCTCATCATTTGGCAATTCATCATTATCAACCACTCTATTTTTCCCAGAAGAACTCGCCTCACCGCCTCGTCCACTTCTTGTGGTCACCGCCATGGCATGACCGGTATTGTTGTTGTTCCCACCCTTGGGGTTCACCACCGTATCACTTTGTAGCGCTCTCTTTGGGCGTGTGTTCAAGGCTTGAGAAATTTTTCCCATTTGCACTTCAAGGTTTCTAATGGAGGTGTTGTGAGAGGCTAATTGAGCATCGGAATCCGCATTGCGCTCCATCATTTGCTTGAACATTTGTTCAATTCTTCTCATGTCATTACTTGAGGAGCTTTGGCCTTGAGATTGGTATGGTGGTGGATTGCTTGGTTGTTGGTACATCGGGGGCCTTTGAAAGCCCGACCCCCGGTTTCCATTACCACCCAAATTGTTGTTATTGTTGCTCCCACTAAAATTGTTATCATTATTGCCTCCCCATTGTTGGTTGTTGTTGTTCCCCCAATTTTGTGAATTGTTGTAATTGTTCCAATTGCGTTACCTTTGATTGTTCCAATTTTGATTGTTGCTTTGATTGTTCTCTTGTCCTTGATAATTATTGCCATACATGACATCCTCATCTTGATCATCATATGACTCTTCTTGACTATACCCACTTGATCCTCGGTCACCTTGAACATTGTTTTTTTGCATTGGATTTTCCCGAGGTCTTCTCTTGTTCACCATAACATTAACTCCCTCCATGGAATTTACTTGCTTCGGCCCTTGTAATTGTTGAAGCTATGCCTTGGCAAGTTGATTCATAGTGGTAGTGAGCTCGGCTATTGCTTGCCCATGTTCTTGAAGTTCTTTGTGAAGACCATTAACACCTGAATCACCCTGAGGAACATTTTCTATACTTTGCCATGCTGACGAAGTGTCAGCCATTTCATCTAAGACCTCACACGCCTCATTGTATGGTAGCTTCATGAAGTTGCCTCCAGCCAATTGATTGACCATACACTGATTGGTGGTATTTATGCCTCTGTAGAAGGTCTGGTGTATCATGGACTCAGTCATGTCATTGTTTGGACACTCACTTACCATGTTCCGGTAGAGCTCCCAAATGTCATGCAAAGGCTCATTTGGCTCTTGTTTGAAAGCCAATATTTCATCTCTAAGCGCTGCCATGTGACTAGGAGAGAAGAATTTGGCTATGAACTTGTCTGCTAGCTCGTCCCATGTATATATGGAGTTGTTAGGAAGTCTCTTGATCCAATCAAGTGCCTTCCCTCGAAGAGAGAAGGGAAATAACTGAAGCCTCAGGGCATCTTCTGAGACATTCGGCTGTTTACTTCCCCATCATGTATCTACGAAGCCCTTCAGATGCTTGTAAGAACTTTGGTGGGTGGCTACGGTGAAATATCCCCACTGCTCCAAAAGTGTCAGCATCACATTTGTGATTTGGAAGTTCCCCGCCCGGATCCTAGGCGGGACAATAGCACTCGCGTATCCCTCGTTTGGAAGTACCCGAGGGGAAACTCTCAGAGCTGGAGGCGGGGGAGGGTCTGGAATATCCTCATTAACATTAGCCTGTCGGCCCCGTCTAGGAGGTGGTACTTGGTTTAGTTCATCTTCTCCATTGTCATACACCTTCTCCCCCGGAATAATGTTTCCCAAAGGATCCGCCATTTAGTACCTGAATTGATTCAACACACACATTAACAAAAGAAGGAAAGAAAAACACGTAACACCACTATTCACGTAGATAATCAACACCGTATAACTCCCCGGCAACGGCGCAAAAAAGTGATCGGCGCCCACCTGCACGACTAGAGAGTAGCAAGGTGAGGGTCGATGCAGCTTTTACCCGAACGGGTCGGGATCGAATCCACAGGGAGTTACGATTGTGGGAATTGAGTTCCAAAGTGATCTAGTGGTGTGTTGTGCTTTAAATTACATTTGGTTTGATACTTGAACTATGGTTTAAACTAATTGAATTTGATAATTAACTAACTAATGTCTTTTTGAGTGTTTTCTTAATAGATGGAAAGGACTAGGGCTATTACTTTTTCCTAGGTCAATACTTAACGGGATCTAAAACCTAAGGCAAAGACGTTATGTTGGGGATTGTGATATAGACAATGCACGGGAGTACTCACTCTATACCTCTCGGTAGCTCGAGTGACTTTGCCCTAATTGAATCTCTCGAGACCAATTGAGTGTCATATTTGTGCAAGCAATTTAGGCTCAAGTAGGGTATTACTATCTCTAGGTTTAACCCGTTAATTGGGACTATCAATATCTTGGTTACATCCCAATTCCTTGTTAGACAGATTTTCCTAGACTCAAGTTCACTTTCTCAAGAAGAACCCAAGTCAAATAGGCATTAATTAGTGTTTGCAACCACTAATTTGACATGGAAAACACAAATCAATCCAAATATCAACTACCCATAAACATATAAACCTTAAATCAAAAGACCCATCAAATACCCACACTAGGGTTGAGCCACAACCCTAGCAAATGGGTCTAGCTGCTCATGATAGTAAAAGAAAACAAAGAAATATATGAAGAATAACTCATAGAATTTAATTACAAACTAAAATTAGAAGTTTCAATGATAAAATCCTGATAAAGTTACTCAAAATGACTGAAAACTATCGTTCACGAGCTCCTCTCTATCTCAGAGTACAAAAGCTTCCCTAAAAATGGGAAAAGAAACTATTTATACTAGGCCGAATTTTCTAGACAAAAATACCCCTGCGGAGTTACTGCGGACCGCACAAAATGGAGTGCGGCCGCGTTAAGGCTTCTAGGCTTTGAAATCTGGTTCTCTAAACTTTTCCACCACGGTCCGCATAAAATGCACCGCGACCGCGGTGGCTACTATTGCGGCCGCACAAAATGGAGTGCGGACCTCACTGGTCTTCATGCCTTCAAATTCAGTTCTCTGAATCTCCTTAGTGCGGTCCGCACAAAATGGCTTTGCAACCGCACTGCTTAAGCTTCCCATATTTTCATCTCTCTGAATCTCAGCAGTGCGGTCTGCACAAAATGGCTTTGCGGCCGCACTTCTTTAACTTCCAAAAATTGCCTCTCTAAATCTCTTCATTGCGGACCGCACTAAATGGAGTGCGGACCGCACTGGTCTGTTGAACTGTGCTTGTACTTGTTCTTGGTACTTGTACATGTTTCACTCCTTTTTGAGTTGGTTTTGACTATTTGTCACCTTTTTGACCAAACACTGCAAACAAGTGCAACATGTAAGCCTTTGGGACCATTTTGTATACAATTTAAACCAAAACAAAAGCAAGAAGGAGTGTAAAATGTAGTATAATCCTTAGTTATCGGATACCTTGATCGCATTTGCGAAGTGTGGGCTAGGATAGTTAGATTCGCAATTGAGACTAATTGGTCGCATTTGCGATGGGAGCTATGTGAAGCTAATGTCGCATTTGCTACATCCCTCTAGGCTGTCAGTTGCCGTAACTATGATCCCTTCTTCTCAATTGCGAGGGTACGCAATTGAACCCACTGTCACAAATGCGACATCCGCACCTGAATAAAAGGTAGGAAAGACGGGATTTGATCTCATTTCTCATCTTACAAACCCTAGACTCGGTAAGAGGCAATTTGGAAAGCAAAGTTTCACATACATTAATTGGGTAAGTGATTTTGATTAATTTTCAATTATATTACATGATTATATATGAGATTTAACATAAAATTCATGAGAACCTAAGAGAAATTTTGGGATTTGAGAGTTGAATTGGACTCATATTTGAAACAAAACACATATATGGACTCGTGGGGTTATGGGTCATTGAGATCTACCCTTGGACTCGGGTTTTGACCAAACAAGCTCGAGTTTGACTTTTGGGTAATTGAATAAAGATCATAGATTTATTAATTGTCGTTGGTTTTTAATGCATTGTTTGATGATATCAAATCGTTTTTATCTGGATTTGAGCCGTGCAGAGGTGAATTTAAGGGAAAAGCTCTTTTTGAGTGTTGACTTGGCCTAATTGAGGTAATTGTCTTGCCTCACTTTGTGTGGGGGAACTATCCCTTAGGATTTGATTTGATTATGCTACTTGATCTATGTGAAAGACGTGTACATGAGGTGGCGTGTTTGAAAGCGGGCTTATATGTGGTACTCGACCGGTTTAGACTCTTAGGTCACTTATAAGCATAAATTTGAGGCTAACATTATTTGTTCTATCTTAATCAAGTTTATTCTTACATGCTTTACTTGAAGTTATCCGTACATGTTCTAGTTTATCATTGTCGAGGTTGCTCTTATATGCATTTAATTGTGGTGGTGGCTACATGTTATTCCTTACATCATTGAGTTATTCTCATGCATTTAGTTGTAGTTGCTACTTCTTTCTATCCCTTTTATTCTTACACTTATGTTATGCCATAGAGTTTGAAGTTGCCATTTCATGAAAATACCTTCATTGTTGAGTATTGAAGTTATAAGTGTTGAGGGTTATTAATAAGTTTGCAGTTTAAACTGTTTGTTATTGGAATAACGTTCCTTGTTGAGTTATTTTCCTTCATCTTGTTATTATTGAGATTCTTGTACATATTGTGGTTGAGCCGTTCACTATGTGTTGTGGTGACATTGATAATGTTTGACAATGTTGTGGCATATGAGCACGTGTGGTCCGAGTTGATAATTATGTTGTGATAGTGATACACATGTAGTGGTATAAGGGTGGGAATTGATACGTATGCCGTGAGATAAGGTGGGATTTATACACGTGTTGCTAGTAAGAGGATTAATTGAAGACACGCGGTGAGATAAGGGGGATAAAACGCGTGTAGTTATTTTGAGGAAAAATATTTTTTTAAAATATAAAGGCTCATGCGGTGATATAATGAAGATTGTGATTGTAACTTGTGAAAAGTGATCATGAAGTGTGGTACCTCGATTGTGATTCTTGTTTTACATTCTATATTAAAAAGGCTTGTTGATTTGAATAGTTATTATTTTATTTCCTTACTTCATACCATTTGTATTTTTAGTGTAATTGATTACTTGATGTCTTTTCATATGTGATCGCATGTTGTCAGTTGTTGCATTTAATTCCGTTGTTAGCCTTGGATTGATATATTGCCTTATTGCATTTAATTGCCTTTACTTCCCGTTGCTGGATTATATTAATATTTGCACATATTTCTATGTCTAGTAGGGGTCTTGACCTAACCTCGCCATTATTCTACCGATGTTAGGTTTGATACTTACTGGCTACCGTTGTGGTGTACTCATTCTATGCTACTGCATATTTTTGTGCTGGACATAAGTGAGTTGACCCTGATATTTCAGCGACTTCAAGGTATACCTGCTTGACGCTCGCATGCCTCGGAGTCCCCTTTCTATTATTGCCTTTTTACTGTTTATCTTCTATTCAAAATAGTGTTTTATTCAGAGTTCACTAGTGTACTTCTTTAGAACTTATGACTCTGTACTACCGGTTTTGGGGCAGTTATGGATATTATGTCATTAATCAACATAATTTAATATCTTAGTCATTATATCTTCTAGATTTTTATGTAGTTAGGCTTACCTAGTTTTAGAGACTAGGTGTTATCACGACTACCTAAGGTGGGGGTTTGGGCTCATGACAATATCTCTAGGTTCATAGGTGCTACAAGTCATAATCAAGTTTCGTAGAGTCTTGTGGATAGATGCGGAGACATGTGTACTTATCTTCCAGAGGCTATAAAACTAGTAGGAAACTCCACTTCTTTGATTTCTTATCGTGTGAACTTGTTGATTTAAAATCTAGGCCTTTGTCTTTCTATTCTCTCACAGATGGTGGCGACACACACTGGTGGATTAGATCATCAGACACGCACTGCTTGATTAGATGATAAGACACCCACGCCCCCTACTAGAGCCGAGAGAGGTCGCGACCGTGGTATAGGCCGAGGAAGGGCACGTGCCACAACTAAAGCACCTGCCAGAGTAGCGACAGAGGAGCCACCAATAGCTCTGACTGGGGGGGGGGAAAGTACCTGAGATGCCTGCTACTACCCTTGCACTCCAAAATACCCTAGCACACTTCCTAAGCATGTTCGGTACTTTAGCTCAAGCGGGATTGATCTCGGTTGCTCCAGTTACTTCTCTGGCTAGGGGAGGAGCCCAAAATCCCATGGACCGTACTCTAGAGCAGCGGGTCCATGTTGATTAGGTTCCGGGAGTTATGCCAGGATAACCTGTTAATCCGGTTCAGCCTAAGGTCAAGCTATAGGCATTTCAGGAGGAGTAGAGGAGACTTGAGAGGTTGAAGAAGTATGACAACCCTACTTATAGTGGTGTAGTGACTGAGGACGCTCATGGTTTTCTAGACAAGTGCCACTATATTCTCTACACCATGGGCATTGTAAAGGTGAGCGGGGTCATCTTTACTACATTTCAGCTGTCAGAAGTGACCTATAGGTGGTCACAGGCTTACGAGGAGGGTAGGCCACCACTCACATGGACTTAGTTTTATGATATGCCTTTGAGGGAGTTATTTCCCCAAACCCTCTGGGATGCATGGTGCATAGAGTTTGAGCAGTTGCGTTAGGGGACTATGACAATGTCAGTATGCCATCAGATGTCCCGACATGCACCTGCTTTAGTTTCTATAGTCAAAGATCGAGTCTGCAACTTTATCAAGGGTTTTGTTAAGGTATTAGATTAAGCATGGATAGGGATTTAGAGATGGATACTCCATTTCAACAAGTTGTGGAGATCACTAACAAGTTGGAGTGTAAGCGGGTCCAGGAGAGGGAGTCAAAGAGGCCTCAAGATTCTAGTGGATTTAACGGTGCCCGAAGTCCAATTGCAGCTCGTCATGGCAGAGGTTATGTGAGTCGAATTATTCATTCATCACTTCCAGCTACTCGCAATGCTCCAACCATTTTGAGGTCTCAAATCGCCCATAGCGCACAACCGCATTCTAGTGTACCTCCTGCATGGGGTGCCTTCAGTGGTTAGTGTAGCCGACAAGGACAGAGTTAGTTTCAGCAGCCACGACCATAGAGAGCTTGTTTCGAGTGTGGTGATACCAGACATATGGTGAGGGACTTCCCCAGACATAGGATAGTTTCACCTCCACAAACTACACATGCTCCATGGATTCCACAAGGTCCACAGGCCATGGTTGCTCCTCTAGTTGCTGCTCCACCTGCACCGCCTGCTAGGGGTGGAGGTTAGGCAGGTAGAGGTCGCCCTAGAAGGGGAGGCCAGGATCGTTTCTATGCTTTTTTGGGTAATACATAGGGTGTTGCATCGAATGTTTTCTGTTTACCTGGAAAATAGTAATTACAATTATCACACCTCCCTTTTTCACTCGGTAAGGGTAATAAGGGAGTTTTTCCAATTAAAGTGACATTATTCAGATTTGGGATTTTTATTAGTTTCAGAGTCGCCACCCGGATTTTTGACGATGCTCCGGGACACCGTTTTGTTTTGAAAATCCCAAACCGAGGAATTTTGACTCTGTTTTGACTTGTTTGCGACCAGAAATCCGAGTAAGGAATTCCGTTAACCCCGGGAGAAGGTGTTAGGCATTCCCGAGTTCCGTGGTTCTAGCACGGTCGCTTAACTATTATTATTTAACCTAAATTGTCTGATTATTTACGTAATTTTGCCGTGTTGTGCATTTACCCTTTTTAATTTTTAACCGCTTTTGACATTTATGGACTTATCTTGAAAACAAGTCACGAGGACGTGCACTTGTCTGCTTTTGAACGTATTATAATTACGCCACATGAAATGCACCCATAAATTGCAACACGTGATTTTATTATGATTTGAAGTTGAAGACGGGGACATGAGTTGTCCCACTCGAGTGTAGATTACGTAGTCAAGACTAATGGTCATGACGGTTTTATAATGCCTATTTGAGGCGATATTCGATTATTCTTTATTTTTTCCATTTGAAGGAGTATTTTAGTTTTAAAATCGATTAGGATGTTTATGGATTTATCTTGGACAAGTTACGATGGCGTACACTTGTTGTTTTTGAGCACATGGTAAACATGTCACATGAAATGCACCCGTGGTTGCTATATGCGTTTTATTAGTTGTTTGGAGTTGAGGGTCGAGGGCATGAGTTGCCACTCCCGAGTGTAGATTATGGTAATTTTGGAATGACATTTGATTTTACCCAATTTTTTAAACTAAAGGTATCACTCTACCTAGAGGATTGCCTAAATGATGTTTGCTAACCTAAAAGATAACATGTTTTGGAATATGGCCATATTTTATCCCCTTGATTATTTAACCATTTTGGCCAATCCTATTTATGACTAATTGACAAGAAGGGATTTGTACTAACATTACTAGAGACAAGTATAAACAAAAACATTTGCACTTAATAAAGACAATCAGAAGGAAGCCTGCATTTTTAATGTCATCTTTAGTTATCATAAGGACGTTGTTTGGGGAAAATCACACTCATATGTATCCAAAGGCTTGCAAAATTGAGCATAAGTAAATCACGAGATTTTTGAGGATGCAGATTGTCAAAAATGAAACTTGGCGTTTTGGAAAATGCTTTTGAATTTGTAGTCTAGAACTAATTTATAGTTTCTTTTATCATTTTGAACGTGAACACATGTTGCTGGAATTGAAATTCATTTGTAAAGAATATATTACATACGTTGGTTTCAGAAAGTTTGCAAGGTGCGAAATGAACTAGGCGTAATTGACTAACTCTACCTTATATTGATGATAACTAAAATCGTGGATAGCCATTTCCAAATCAATAAGTGTTTATGAAATCCTATATATGCTAGCTTAAATATTCATTCAATCTTTCTACTGTTATCGTGCTACTTTTAGATACATGGGAAAATAATTATAAGTTCACTAAAGCCTTCTTTTCAAAAATCAGTATTAGTATTAAGCAGAATTTAAATGTGCAGTCTAGTCTTAATTTACATACTTCTAAAATTAAATATAGATAAATTACAGTTCGATTAATGCTATCAAGATACAATTTTCAGAAGGAGAAAGAACTAACTAAAAAAATAAAAAAAATAAAGAATCTAACTAATTTATCTGACTCTAAGTCCTTGAAGGCCATACATTTGAGCCTTCCTTTGCAACCTATAGAACACCCCATCGTAATTTAGGTGTTATGCATCTTACCAGAACCAAGCTGACCATGAAGAGGTTAATTTTAATCCTTATAGTGCTTATGTTTAAACCATACTAAATGGCAGAATCGTTTATGCACTTTCTCGGCGTGAATATGACCATAAAAGGATCAAATTCAACCCCAGAATGTCATTTTTTTTTTCATACCTTGGACCATTAGTCCATACTTATTCCTTGACTTGATCATTTAGGCATTTTTATGAGAATAAATCTGACCATATTGAGGGGATTCAGATTTTTTTTCGCGAAGGAGCCTTTTAATTGCCTACTTTATATCCGTAAAGGGTGATTTCCAGCACCCTAGGCTACTGTTTATGCACTACCAAGGGGTGAATTTGACTATTAAATAGTCATATTCATCTACCTTAGTGCTAATACTAACATAATTCTAAGCTATATAGAATCTTTGCTTATTTAGGCATTTTTAGATGATGAATCTGACCATTCAAAGGTTCAAATTCCTCACTCTAATTCCCTTCTTAACTACATACTTTATACCCTTTTTGAAGGGTAAACTTCAGCCAACCATACTAATGTTTATGCGCTCATCATGGGGTGAGTTTGATTATTAAGAAAATCAAACTCATCTACCCTAGTGCAAATTACCCTAATATGTTAAACAAATATAACATTAACATCTAACTACCAAATGCTAAATGCATTAACTGAAAACTTAGAAAATAATCAAACTGATTTCAGGAGTTGCGTATATACATTCAGGTAATGGCAACTTTATTTCAATTTTTATATCAAGAATGGAGGAGAAGAAGATTCAGAAAAGATAACATAAATCAACAATTTCAGCACAAGTTCTAGATTCAATAACTTTGTCTAAAGTTCATTGTTACATACCTTTTAAAGAGAGAATTACCGAATTTCTGACCAAATAAAGGTCAGGCAATCAGCAAAGTAGCAAAAGAAAGAAGATTCCAGCAGTAATGAAGGCAGAAAACAACCAGGAAACCAGCAAACCAAACAGCATAAACATCCCAGAACTTGAATACTAAAATTAAATATTTCAAAACCAGAAGAAGGAAATAGAACCAAGCCGAGAAGACTCCACAAGAGCTTGATGAATTCTTAAAGATAATCAAACTTTTTCAACCATATTCTTCTTTGAAATATATATTTTTGTTTTGTTTATGAATAGAAAATATTCTGATTTTTCTGTGTTTTCAAAATGTTTTCAGCAACTTTAGAGAGAGTTTTCAGAGTGTAGAGTGGATTTTCAGAGTGTCCAAAAAAAAATTCTCCTTAGTCTAAAGGGAGGGGGGTCTATTTATAGGAGTTTTGGGAATGGGATCTCCTTTAGAATATTCCCAATCCAAAAGGCTGAAATAGTACATAGGGCAGCTGTCATTCTTATCTTTGGGACAACTGCCCCTATTCCAGAACCTTCCAACCTATTAAAAGACCATTCTACCCTTAAACAATCTGATTTCCTAAGTCTACATTACCTAATGTACCCCTTGGAGTCCCTGAATTTACCATTGGGTAATCAGGATCAAACTCACTTGGGTTATTATTTAAATTTTGGTTAGTTAACCCTAGTTATGTTCTTTAGTTAACTATTAGTCATTCTTAACTAGGGTTGAGTTAACTAGTTAAAGGTTAATTGATTAAGTGCCTAGAGTTGGTTTCATACTAGTTACCTAGGTTTAAGTTAATTAATTAATCAGTTTAATTAAACTTAATCGAGGTTAGTCAACTCAGTTCTCTTAACTTAGGTTAAATGATTTGTTTTAGTTAATTAACCCTAAACTAATTATCTTAAACAAATTTTTTTTTAGTTAATTACTTAAGAGGCTACCTAAGTTAATTTTTAGGTTGAAGAAGTTGAAATTATTTAAATGTGAGACTAAGTGAGTCAATTATTCTTAAACTTGGTTAACTCAAATGCACTGATCCTAACTAATTGTCTTAGATCAATTAACAAAAATAATTAAGTTGTTAGACTTAATTAATTAAGGGGCTTAATTCCTACTGATTTTGGACTTGTTTAAGAATTAGGTTAATTAGGTGTTGGTTAATTCTAACTTAGTAAATTATACTAAACCCTTAATGAAATTAGAAGTCTAGTCTCTTTTTAGGAAGTTAGGTTAGATAATTAGCTTAATTAGTTAATTACTTAGTTTCTAATTATACTTATTAGTTATTTTGAATGTCTTGAGATCTGGTTACCATCGGCTGAGGATTAGGGCTTTTGATGTCCCTAAGACGGCCTTTCGCACTCGTTATGGGCATTATGAGTTCTTGGTGATGTCATTCGGGTTGACAAATGCCCCCGCTGCTTTTATGGAGTTGATGAACCGAGTGTTCAGGCCTTATTTGGACTCATTCGTTATTGTTCTCATTAATGATATATTGATATACTCTCGTAGCCGAGAGGAGCATGAGCATCACCTTAGAGTCATCCTCCAGACTCTGAGGGATAGTCAGTTGTATGCCAAAATTCTCCAAGTGTGAGTTTTGGTTGAGTTTAGTCTCATTTCTAGGCCACGTGGTTCCTTCAGAGGGTATTCAGGTGGATCCCAAGAAGATTTCAGCAATTAAAGATTGGCCTAGGCCCACTTCATCTACAAAGATTCGGCGTTTCTTGAGCTTAGAAGGTTATTATCGCCGATTTGTGGAGGGCTTTTCATCTATCGCATCCCCGATGACCAGGTTGACCCAGAAGGGTGCCCAGTTCAGGTGGTCGTATGAGTGTGAGGCGAGCTTTCAGAAGCTCAAGACAGCCTTGACCACGGCACCAATGTTAGTTTTGCCCACAGGTTCAGGGCTGTATACCGTGTATTGTGATGCTTCACCGGTTGGGCTTAGTGCAGTGTTGATGCAGGATGGCAAGGTTATAGCCTATGCTTCTCGTCAGTTGAAGATTCATGAGAAGAACTATCCAGTTCATGATCTGGAGCTTGCAGCTATTGTTCATGCATTGAAGATTTGGAGGCACTATCTGTATGGGGTGCCATGTGAGGTGTTCACGGATCATAAGAGTTTACAGTATCTACTCAGGTAGAAGGAGTTGAACATGAAGCAGAGAAGGTGGTTAGAGTTACTGAAGGATTATGATATTACCATTCTTTATCATCCGGGGAAGGCCAATGTGGTGGCCGATGCTTTGAGCCAGAAGTCAGTCAGTATGGGCAGTCTAGCTTATTTATCAGTTGGGGAGCGACCTCTTGCGTTGGATGTTCAGTCTTTAACCAACCGATTTGTGAGGTTGGAGGTTTCTGAGACTGGCAATGTGTTGGCCCATACCGTGGTCCGTTCTTCATTGTATGACCGTATTCGGGACATGCAGTATGATGATCATCATTTATGTGTTCTTAGAGATACGGTCCGGCACAGAGGTGCCAAGCAGGTTACAGTTGATGATGAGGGTGTTCTGCGGGTGCAGGGCCGTATTTGTGTACCTGATGTTGACGGTATTCGTGAGTTGATACTACACGAGGCCCATAGTTCCCGGTATTCCATTCATCCGGGCGCCGCAAAGATGTACCAGGACTTGCGGCAGCATTATTGGTGGTGGAGGATGAAGAAGGATATTGTAGATTATGTAGCTCGGTGCTTGAACTGTCAGCAGGTTAAGTACGAGCACCAGAGACCCGGTGGTTTGATGCAGCAGATTCAGCTTCCTAAGTAGACGTGGGAGCGTATCACCATGGACTTTGTAGTTGGACTCCCACGGACTCAGAGGATGTTTGATGCGGTTTGGGTTGTTGTTGATAGGCTGACCAAGTCAGCACACTTCATTCCGGTATCAGTTTCGTATTCAACGGAGAAGTTGGCAAGGATCTATATGAGAGAGATTTTTAGATTGCATGGTGTTCCCATATCCATAATATCAGACCGAGGTACTCAGTTTACCTCCCATTTCTGGAGAGTTTTTCAGCGAGAGTTGGGTACACAGATTGATTTGAGCATAACATTTCATCGTCAGACGGACGGATATTCCGAGCGTACTATTAAGATTTTGGAGGATATGTTGCGATGTTGTGTCATTGACTTTAGTGGTTCATGGGACCAGTTCTTGCCTTTAGCTGAGTTTGCCTACAACAACAGCTACTAGTTGAGCATTCAGATGGCTCCGTATGAGGCCTTATGTGGTAGACAGTGTCGGTCTCCAGTCGGATGGTTTGAGCCAGGAGAGGCTAGATTTTTGGGTTCTGAGTTAGTCCAGGATACCTTGGACAAGGTGAAGATTATTCAGGATAGACTTCGTCCAGCTCAGTCCAGGCAGAAGAGTTATGCGGATCGCAGAGTTCGAGATTTGGCCTTTATGGTAGGAGACTGGGTATTCCTTCGAGTGTCGCCTATGAAGGGCGTGATGAGGTTCGGGAAGAAGGCAAGTTGAGCCCTAGGTACATTGGTCCATTTGAGATTTTGGATAAGGTGGGAGAGGTGGCCTACAGACTTGCCTTGCCACCGAGTTTATCAGCCGTGCACCCGGTGTTTCATGTGTCTATGCTACGAAGGTGTATTGCGGATCCATTTCATGTACTTGATTTCAGCGGTGTCCAGTTGGACAAGGATTTATCGTATGAGGAGGAGCCATTAGCCATATTAGCTCGGCAGGCTCGTCAGTTGAGATCAAAGAGTTATCCTTCGGTTCGTGTTCAGTGGAGAAGTCAGCCTGTTGAGGTAGCTACCTGGGAGTCCGAGTCCGATATGCGGAGCCGATATCCCCATATTTTCCCCGATTCAGGTACCTTTCTATGTCCGTTCGAGGACGAACGTTTGTTTTAGAGGTGGAGATTGTGATGACCCAAAAGGTTATCCTATGTAAATTAAATTTTGACGATGTTCAGAGGCCTTGAAAGCCTCCGTCTATCTTACCGCGATGTGCGTGTTCGGTCCGCGCGCGTAGCCGGGAAGCCTTTATGTGGAAAAATTAAATAAATGTTGAATTCATGATAATTAATTGAATAAAGTTGACTTTGGTCAAAATTTTTAGTAAACGGACCCGGACCCGTGATTTGACGGTCCTGGAGGGTCCGTAGGAAAATATGGGACTTGGGCGTATACCCGGAATCGAATTCTGAGGACCCAAGTCCGAGAAATGAATTTTTAAAGAAAATTGTTTTCTGAAAATAATAAAGGCTTATGAAAATGAACCTCGATGTGAAACCTGTGTTACCGGGACAATATTATGGTTCCGGAGCCCGAAACAGGTTCAATATGTGTTATTTGAGTTATATGTGAAATTTCGTAAGGAACGGACTTGATTTGACGTGTTCCGGATCAAAATTGGGAAATTGGGAGTTAATGAAGTTTTGAGAAAATTATGTAGAAATAAGGATTTCCTTAAATTTGAAATTTGGTTTGGAACATGATTTTATGTTATCGAGGTCCGAATGTGATTCCGAGATCGGGAATAGATACGTTATGTCATTTATGACTTGTTTGCAAAATTTGATGTCATTCCGAGTTGTATAGGTCGGTCCGACGCATTTTTATAGAAATGACGAACTTAACGTCATTCTTTGAATAACTGAAAACAGAAGCGACGAAGCAAGGAGCTTAGCGTACCGTTTTTTACTACCTTCTCTGTCATGTGTGAGTTCTAACATTCTAGGGAGTCTGTGCTTTGCTTAAGTTTCTTAAGTTACGGTTTTAGGGGTTTTGGGGTGTGATTTTGAGAATTAGCATTGTTTTGGGTTTTCCGAAGGCTCGAGCGAGTCCGTATCATTATTTAGGACTTGTTGGTATATTTGGACGGGGGCTCGGGTGGGCCCAGGTGCCTCCCGGACACCCAACGGGGCTAAAAACCAGCTAAAATAGCTGCTGGTGCAACTGTTGTTTGTGTGACCGCAGGTGCGGTTGCCCAGCCGCAAGTGCGGGACCGCTCCTGCGGTCCCAGCCTCGCAGGTGCAGAAGTTCCGCAGGTGCGGTTCCTTTTCCGCAGGAGCTGAACCGCAGGTACGGTCTCCAGCTCCGCAGGTGCGACCCCAACCTCCCTTTCCATTTTCCGCATGTGCGATCTTTATCTCGCGGGTGCGGTTCCAAGGCCGCAGGTGCGGAACCCCTGTAGGGCAGACTATATTTAAATGCAAAAACTCGGGGTTTCTTCATTCCCATCATACCAAAAAATTCATTAGAGACTTGTGAGCTTAGGAAGGACACACCACGACCTAGCTACTGTTAAGGTAAGTTAATTCCTTTCTAATACTAGTTTCATGCATGAATTATTAATAGGGTTTACTACTAAATTGGTGGAAAATCAAGAATTGGGTAGTAAATTTAGGGTTCTTGAGAAAATTTGCGTAATGTCCGTTTAATGCTATGAATTCAAGTAGAAATTTCATATTTATGATCCTTAGGCTATGGGTGAGTGATTCCTTCGAGAAATTTTGGGATTCGAGCGTGCGGGCCCGGGGTCGAATTTTGGTATTTTTGGAAGCATGATAGAAAATGTATAAATAGGCTTTGGAATGGGTTTATTGAGTAATTATTGATGCTAATAAATCAATTATGTCTAGATATTATCGTTCCGTAGTTGGATTCAAGAGGAAAGGCTGTGATTGAGGCTTGACTTGCACTTTGGCGCTGAGGTAAGTGTTTGGCCTAACCTTAGCTTGAGGGAATAGGTATAGAGTCTTATTTGCTATGTTTAATTCATGTCCAACGTATAGGTGAGGTGATGAGTACCTATATGTTGTGGTCAAGCATGCCCGTGGGTCAAATGTGATGAATCATACTGTGTTCTTAATATTCCCTGTACTATGAGTAATTGGTGATTTAGAAGTGATACATTGATGTTGTTTCATGAAGTGAGGAGTTATTGAGTTATTTGTTTCAGTTGAGGTTTGTACTGTTGAAATTATATTTCTGAGCGAGTTTTGTTATAGCTGAGTCCCTTGCCGGGACGATAAAATTTTATTAAGTATTTATGTACACTTGAGATTTCTTATTGTTAGGTTTCATATTATATTGTTGCTTTCATATTATTTATCGCACGAGGGGACATGCCGTTCTGATTTTTTATTATTTATCGCACGAGGGGACATGCCGTGCTGATTGTTTATTATTTATCGCACGAGGGGACATGTCGTGCTGATTGTTTATTATTTATCGAACGAGGGGACATGCCGTGCTGATTGTTTATTATTTATCGCACGAGGGGACATGTCGTGCCGATTGTTTATTATTTATTGCATGAGGGGACATGCCGTGCCGATTGCTTATTATTTATTGCACGAGGGGACATGCCGTGCCGATTGCTTATTATTTACTGCATGAGGGGACATGTCGTGCCGAGTGTTTATTATTTATACACGAGGGGACATTCCATGTCGAGTGATTTTACTATTTATGCACGAGGGGACATTCTATACCGAGTGATTGTGAGATTATGCACGAGGGGACATGTCGTGCCTTTGTTGTTCATTACCTGTTCTGAGATGTTAAATTCTGGCTTTTACTTCTACCTTTCAGTTATTACCCGGTTCTATTGTGCTAGTAATTGTTGTCCCTTTTACCCCCAGCATGTTCTCCCCGTATCTGTTTTACTTGTTTATTTCCGTCGATATTTTCCTGTTGTTATATAGAATTGCACAAGTATGTATATTGTTGTCGGTCCTAGCCTCGTCACTACTTCGCCGAGGTTAGGCTCGGCACTTACTCAGTACATGGGGTCGGTTGTACTGATGCTACACCTGCACTTCTTTATGTTGTGCAGACTACGTAACCGGACCCGGTGGACACTGACGGAGGGAGCATTCCATCAGTTCATTCAGGAGACATCAAGGTAGACCCGCAGACGTTCGTGGGCCTTGGCGTCACCTTCTACCCTTCTCCTTCAGTTCTATCTTATTTCATAGTTTCAAAGACAGTCATATGTTCTTATTTTAAGACCATTATATTTAGTAATCTCATAGATAGTTCATGAGTATGTGACAGTGTAGGGTTATATTTATGGGTTTTATTTCGAAGCTTGCTATATTATTTTGAACCTGGTTAACTTTCATATTGTTGACCACCGTTGTCTTAGTTATCTTGTTCATTTTAGTTGTTAATAAGTTTATTTAGTCCAAACGTTGGCTTGTCTAGCGGGTTCAATGTTAGACGCCATCACGGCCTGAAGGTGGGATTTCGGGTCGTGACAATCTGACTCTTTAATAGTCAAATTCACCCCTTGGTAGTGCATAAACAGTAGCCTAGGGTGCTGGAAATCACCCTTTACGGATAGAAAATAGGTAATTAAAAGGCTCGTTCGAGAAAAAAAATCTGAATCCCCTCAATATGGTCAGATTTATTCTCATAAAATGCCTAAATGATCAAGTCAAGGAATAAGTATGGACTAATGGTCCAAGGTATGGAAAAAAAAATAACATTATGGGGTTGAATTTGATCTTTTATGGTCATATTCACGCCGAGAAAGTGCATAAACGATTCTGCCATTTAGTATGGTTTAAACATAAGCACTATAAGGATTAAAATTAACCTCTTCATGGTCAGTTTGGTTCTGGTAAGATGCATAACACCTAAATTACGATAGGGTGTTCTACATATTGCAAAGGAAAGCTCAAATGTATGTCCTTCAAGGACTTCGAGTCAGATAAATTAGTTAGATTCTTTTTTTTTTAGTTAATTCTTTCTCCTTCTGAAAAATGTATCTTGATATCATTAATCAAGCTGTAATTTATCTGTATTTATTTTTTGAGGTATGTAAATTAAGACTGGACTGCACATTTAAATTCTGCTTAATACTCATACTGATTTTTGAAAAGAAGGCTTTAGTGAACTTATAATTCTTTTCCCCTGTCTCTAAAAATAGCACGATAACAGTAGAAAAATTTAATGAATATTTAAGCTAGCATATAGATGATTTTATAAACACTTATTGATTTGGAAATGGCTATCCACGATTTTAGTTATCATCAATATAAGGTAGAGTTAGTCAATTACGCCTAGTTCATTTCGCACCTTGCAAACTTTCTGAAACCAACGTATGTAATATATTCTTTACAAATGAATTTCAATTCCAGCAACATGTGTTCACGTTCAAACTGATAAAAGAAACTATAAATTAGTTCTAGACTACAAATTCAAAAGCATTTCCAAAACGCCAAGTTTCATTTTTGACAATCTGCATCCTCAAAAATCTCGTGATTTACTTGTGCTCAATTTGGCAAGCCTTTGGATACATATGAGTGTGAATTTCCCCAATAAACGTCATTATGATAACTAAAGATGACATTAAAAATGCAGGCTTCCTTCTGATTGTCTTTATTAAGTGCAAATATTTTTGTTTATACTTGTCTCTAGTGATGTTAGTACAAATCCCTTCTTGTCAGTTAGTCATATATAGGATTGGCCAAAAGGGTTAAACAATCAAGGGGCTAAAATATGGCCATAGCCCGAAACATGTTATCTTTTAGGTTAGCAAACATCATTTAGGCAATCCTCTAGGTAGAGTGGCAACTCATACCCCCGACCCTCAACTCCAAACAACTAATAAAACGCATATAGCAACCACGGGTGCATTTCATGTGACGTGTTTACCATGTGCTCAAAAATAACAAGTGTATGCCATCGTAACTTGTCCAAGGTAAATCCATAAACATCCTATCGATTTTAAAACTAAAATACTCCTTCAAATGGAAAAAATAAAGAATAATCGAATATCGCCTCAAATAGGCATTATAAAACGTCATGACCATTAGTCTTGACTACGTAATCTACACTCGGGTGCGACAACTCATGTCCCCGTCTTCAACTTCAAATCATAATAAAATCACGTGTTACAATTACGGGTACATTTCATGTGGCGTAATTGTAATACGTTCAAAAGCAGACAAGTGCACGTCCTCGTGACTTGTTTTCAAGATAAGTCCATAAATGTCAAAAGCGGTGGAAAATTAAAAAGGGTAAATGCACAACACGGCAAAATTACGTAAATAATCAGACAATTTAAGTTAAATAATAATAGTTAAGCGACCGTGCTAGAACCACGGAACTCGGAAATGCCTAACACCTTCTCCCGGGTTAACAAAATTCCTTACTCAGATTTATGGTCGAAGACAAGTCAAAACAGAGTCAAAATTCCTCGGTTTCGGATTTTCCAAACAAAATAGTGTCTCAGAGCATCGTCAAAAATCTGGGTGGCGACTCTGAAACTAATAAAAATCCCAAATCTGAATAATGTCACTTTAATTGGAAAAACTCCCTTATTACCCTTACCGGGTGAAAAAAGGAGGTGTAACAGCTCTTGCGACTCTGCTGGGGAAAGAACCAGAATCTCTGGTTCAGGGTTCAAGAATTCGAGCTTATATAATTGTTATGTTTTGGCTTTCATTATCTGATTTTACGTGTTTAAACCTGATGTGCTAATTGCCGCATTTACCGCTTTGATATTATTTGAATTGCATATAAATTGTGCCGAAACCCTTCTTCTCTCTGAGTCTTCTTAATCATCTGGGAAGTGTGCACTTCGTGTGACTTCTTTTCTGTTAGAGTCATCCAAATTTTAGAATGAGGTACAGACAAGTTGCAAAGCCGGTGAAGCTTCTGTATTCCCGATACGCTGCCCCGACCTCGGAACGAGCTGTCCGCTCGGGTAAGCCTTGTCTAGAACAAAACCCCAGCGTATAAATCTAGTATGACATAGCCTCATGCCGGATCTCTAGTAGGAACGTTTATTTGCATCACGTGCATTTGACTTAGGGGACTCAACACAGGGGTTGGGTCCGTCTAGGACAGGTGAACCCAAAATGAAAGACCATCCTGATGCATCCTACTTGCTATGTGTACAACATTTTGTTATGGTTTGTTTGTTGACCGGCTAAAAGAAGATAATAGAAAAACCAAGAGAGGAATAGAATAGGAGAGCTATCCGATTTTTGAAAAAGCCCTGATATTCAAAATCATCCCAAAACTCTGCCAAAATTTCTGAAAATGGAAAATAGTATTTCAAAACAAAGTGAGTCGGTGCAAATTTTTCAAAATTTTGTCGAGATTTCCCGAACTACGCATTGTTTGATTCTCACCGGATGTGAGATACGTAGGCAATCCTCATCGGGTCCAACCCTATATTTCAAAGTCAAAAGATATGGTCCTAAATAAAATTAGGTAATGTCGTTCTTGCCTAAATAGCCAATAGTCCCAACCGGGCGCCGGAAGGCTGTTTTTGCAAAAAATGGCCACTTATAGTCTTTTCAAATAATTTGGCCCAATTAGCAAGCACAACCCTAAAAGCTTCCTACCCGAAGTATTGAAGGACCGTATTCGCAAGGATGGTCCATTTCCTTTATTACAAAAGTTTTGCAAAAAATAACACTTTTTCGCATTCGGTCAATTTTTTTATGGCTTTGTTTTCTTAATCAAAACATTTAAACAAATGTGCAGGATGAATACAGTTGAAAACACTCCCTTTAGGGCTGTCGAGGAAACTCCCTTGGGACTCCATATGTGGTGGAGCGACTTGGGGGAAGTTAGTAGAAAGTCTGTCGTAAAAGCTTTATGCGGACTCAGTGGCCTTCTAAAAATCAAGCCAATGTTGGACATCGTCGAAGATCTAGTGTCATTTTGGGACCCCGCCCACAACGTGTTCCACTTTTCAGACTTTGAGTTGACACCCACGCTATAGGAAATAGCGGGGTATGCTTGTCTCGGTGACAATCTTAGAAGTCGGTATTCGATGGGACCCAGGGCGGTAACGCCACATAAGTTCTTGGATCTTTTGAACATTAGTCGGGACATTCAAGACTCACACCTGTCTGAAGGGTTCTGCACTTTCTATTTCCTGTACAAACGTTATGAAGATCCTCGGGGCTATGAAATTGAAAATACTGGTCTGACTCACCAAAAGAACCAGGCAAAATGGGAAGCCCGCCGGCGGTTAGCTTTCGTGGTAGCATTCCTGGGCACCTTAATCTGCCCCAGGGGTGACGGACCTATAGATATCGGACTGGTAGGGATGGCGGATTTCATGATGAAGAAGAACAATGGCACTCGCCGAGATTTACCGTGCTCTGACAATTTTCCAGTCTGGGGGAAAATTCTTTGAAGGGTGCAATCTGCTCCTACAGATTTGGATGATCGAGCACCTCTGTCACCGCCCAGGATACATGAACTACGTCTTAACCGATTTGAATTGTATCGAAGAACACATTACTCGGGTAGAGGGCCACAAATTTCCTAAGCGCACAAAGGCCTGGCACTCAAATTTGAGTTCATTGACCGCCGACCGAATCGAGTGGACATTCGGGTGGCTCCCTATCGGCGAGGTTATCAATATTTCTGCTGAGGTGTGCTATCTTTTGTTAATGGGTCTGCTGAGTATCCAGCCATATGCCCCACATCGGGTCTTACGGCAGTTGGGTAGACAATAGGGTATTCCACATGATGAGGACTTAAGAAAACAAGCTATTGAGCTATATCCAAGAGCTGCATTTCCTAAAGAAAAGGTCCGCCAGATCTGGAACCAATGCAGATTTTTAGAACCTCAGACTCGGGTAAGAAATTTATCCAAGGGGGAAGTGGAGCCCGCCTACACTTCTTGGTATGGCAGAATAGGCAGGGAGCACCAAGAATCGGAGTGACCTGCGAAAAGACCTCACGTGCAACATTTTACCGAGCAGACACAAGAACACTGGGGTTGATTAGAAAAGGAAAACAACTACCAGGCTACAATAAGTAAACTAGAGGCCCAGATTAGGGAGATCAAATTTTAAAACACTTTACCAACTGCTGCAGCTGAAGGGGAAAGAAACAGACAGAACAAAGAAAATGAAGCCCTCCGGGTTTAGATCCAAAAAATGAGGATAGCCATTGAAAACCCCGAATGAAGTAGAGCTGACGAAAGACTCGTCACCAGTCTCAGGAAAAAGTTGTGTAGCTATGGTGAAGACGTGGACAAAGACGAAGAAGATTTGACCCAAGTTCGAGCAAAGTTAGCAAAGAATGCAGAGGAAAGAGCAGAAATTGTGCAGAAATTGAGAAGAAAGCATGACCAAGAAGTTCTGGGTTTGAAAGAAAGAATGGCCACTTTTGGAAACGAAATGGCCAAACAAACAAAAAGGTTTAAGCCAGAAAGGGAACAGTTCTATGACATGATAGCCCAGTTGGAAGAAGAAGTGCGACAATGGCAAGAGCAGAGTCACAAAGACGCCCAGGATTTAGAGGCAAGATCTCAGCAGATCGTCTACTTTAGGAAAAAGGTATCATCAGGCAAAGGGTCCGGGAGATAGTTGATTACATTGTCACCAAATGCCAGGAATGCGAAAATATTACTCGGACCACCTTCTTCTCAGCAGTTATAATCTTCGTCCACAAGATAATGGACGACCTCTACCGGCTCCAACAAGATATAGAACGTAGGCGCGTGGCAAGGCCGAATGATTCCCCACGGGTCCCTAAAGCAATGGAAGCATTGGTGTATTTTTGATATTTTTCGAGTCTGTATTTTGTTTTCCTGCTATAGTCCTGTCCAAGTCCCCTGTAATTTTCACATTTCCAAGAAAGCATGTCTTGAGTCTTTTGTAGTTTTAAAATTTCAAAAAAATGTACTGAAGTTTCTTATGAAGTTGAAAATATTTTATCTAATGAATGAAAGTCTCAAAAAAATGTTTATTCCCTTCATTCGGATTTATCCCTTGAACTACGTGATGATCTGATTCACGCGGTGACGTGATACGTAGGCAATCCACGTAGGATTTGATCATAACCTTAAGAAAGGAAACCGAGTAAAGAATAAAAGAGCAGAAAAATAATAACAAAAGAAAGAAAAGATTGATAAAATGACAAAGAAAAGGGGAAAGTTCAAATCCAAGAAATGAAGCCGGGATGAAACACACGACTGTCGCAAAACATATAGAAAGAGTTTAATTACCTAGGTGCATTGCATACCCCAAACGTGCGGATTCCCTATGGGATAAATGTTTCAACCTAATGTTTTATGGGTCACTCTTAAAGGTATTTTTATAAGGTGGTTGGTTTTTGTGGTAACATGGCTTCCCATCCTTACTTTACTAGATCATAAGGGAGCATAGAAATGACATCCGAAAGTCACTTATCAATCGTCAACTCTTCCGTGGAGGACCCGAATCCAGTCATCCCAACATCTGAGTCAGCCACAGCTGAAAAGAACAGGATTCTGCGTTGCCGCATGCTGGAAATATGGGACGCATGGTCCAATGGTAGGGAACCGCCCAGTTCCATCCCGGGTTTTCCAAAGATCATCCTCAGGACATGCGGGACCTCCAACATCCCTATAAGTTACCCAGCCATGCCACTTGGATACCCAACTATGTCGGCTCACTTTGCCGGAAGGCCTTTTGAGGTTCGCCCCCAGGCCCTATTTTCCGGTGTATCTTCCAACAGCTTCACCGCACCACCGAGCTCTTCCATGGCTCCACCAACTGTTTCTTGACCAAGCTTTGAGCAACCGGCGTTTACATTCCAAATGCCGTCATTTCTGGGCACCACTCATGTCACTCCCAATTCATACCCCCAACAACCTCAGCATGAAGTCACTTTGGGACAAGATAAGAAAATCCCCGAGCACGAGGAAATGGCTCGAAAAATGAAGAGTATTGAGCAGAGCCTCAAGAATATACAGGGACTGAGCGGGCAGAAAAGTGTTTCCTATACCGATTTGTGCATGTTCCCGCATGTCCACTTGCCTCTCAGGTTTAAAATCCCCAAGTTCGAGAAATATGACGGAAAGAGGAACTTCTCATGGCATATTTCGAGGAAATCTTGACAGGGATTGCATCAGAATGGTACATGGATCAGGATATATCCCTTTGGCACATATGGGATGACCTGGCCCGGGATTTTTTCCGACATTTCCAATACAACGTGGATATCGCTCCCGATAGAAACTCTCTGTCCAATCTAATAAAGAAGTCCTCAGAAAGTTTCAGAGAGTACGCTATTATGTGGCGTGAGTAGGCCTCCAGGGTCAAACCTCTGATGGACGAGGTTGAAATGGTCAGTGTCTTTCTACAAGCACAAGAAGCGGATTACTTTCAAAATATGATGTCCCCCATGGGCAAACCATTTGCAAAAGCAATTAAAATTGAAGAAATGGTTGAGAATGGTATAAAGAACGGTCGTATCTTGAGCCAATCGGCCATAAGAGCAACCTCCCAGGCCATCCAAAACGGATCCGGGAGTGCATCCAACAGAAAGAAGAAAGAAGAAGGGTCCATGATGGCTTCCGATGTCAGGGGTTCTCGGCAATACTCAGGTCCATTCCCCAAAACTTCCCAACACTACTATCCTCACCAAGACAGCTTATACTACGTCCCCCTTTCCCTATGCGGTGATGAACGCTCAGCCGCATCTCAGGCCGCAACAACAATACAACCAGAACAGAGCTGCACCCCCAAGAAATAACCACTTCTCCCAGCTCCATATAATCCACGCCCTCCTCAAAACAACTACCCGTACAATGCTTACCCCCGTGAACCACCAAAGAGAACTAACTTCACTCCTATCGGTGAATCATACTCAAGCCTCTTCCCAAAGTTGGTTCAGATGGGGCTTCTGCAGCCCGTACCTCCAAACAGGCAAAATCCACAATCGCCATCATACATGCGGGGTACCAACTGTGCCTATCATTCCGGAGTTGAGGGGCATGACACGGAGGAGTGCTGGACCCTCAAACGAGCCGTGAAGAACCTAATAGAACAAAAGAAAGTGGTACTAAGGGACGAAGAAGCTCCCAATGTGACAAACAATCCATTGCCCACCCACGATAATGGGCCCATTATCGGCGTGATTTGCGAGGATCAAGATTTTTATCCAGCTTTGAAAGCTATCATTGCAAACGCAGATACAGAGAAAAATCCCAAGGCGGCACCCAAGCCAGCCAAGGAAATGAAGAAGAGTAACCTCGTCCCTCAAGCCACGGGGAAGGCTGAATCCGAGACAAAGATGGGATCCTCTAAAGACGCCGTTCTTTACGTCCCCAGGGCACCCAGGAAGGAACAATGCGTCTTAAGTCCTCCCAGAAGATTGCAATTCAATAAGGCAATGATAAACAACCCAAAAATGTACGTACCAAAGGGGACGTATATGGCGCGGGGGCAAATAATTTCACTAAGGCTGAATGAGCCCGTGGTTATTAGCCGTGCGTCGCAAACTTCCGTGAAGGATAATACTGCCATCCCTTGGAATTACAACAAGACGGTAGTAACATACAAAGAAAAAGAGATCACAGGGGAATCCATTGAAGCAAACTCCTCTGAAGGATACCTCAATCTGGAAGAGCTAGCCAAGAACAAGCATAAACGCTTCCCTCTTAAAAAAACTATCACCGCCGAAGAAGCTGAAGAGTTCTTCAAGAAAATGAACATGTCTGAATACGCCACAATTGAAGAACTCAGGAAAACCCCTGACCAAGTTTCACTTTTATGTCTGTTGATGGGCTCAAACGAGCATCAAAAAGTACTCTTGAAAACACTGAATGAAGCATATGTGTCGGCGGAGACCTCAGTCGAATAATTAGAAAGAGTGGCCGAGCGTTTCTTTAAAGTAAACAAAATTTCTTTCAGCCGGAATGATCTACCTCCCAATGGAGCTGCTCACAACAAAGCCTTACACTTAACAGTTAAAAGTGAGGGATATTATGTGAAGAGAGTTATGCTTAATGGAGGTTCTGGGGTAGATATTTGCCCTTTGTCAACACTACAAGGAATGGGAATCGGCACTGATAGAATCAGGCCAAATAACGTTTGTTTCCATGCCTTTGACGGTATCAAAGGGACACCATCGGCGAAATAGACATAATCATGACAATCGGCCCTGTGGATTTTACGGTAACCTTCCAAATCTTGGATATGGACACCTCATATAACTTCCTGCTAGGAAGACCATGGATTCACGCTGCCAGGGCAGTGCCATCTACCCTCCACCAGATGGTCAAGTTTGAAAATGAAAATCAAGAGAAAGTGGTCCATGGGGAGGACGATCAGTCAATATACAGAGACCCGTCCGTCCCATGTCTTGAATCAGAGAAGGAAGCGAGCATATTGTCTATCAGGCATTTAAAATTGTGCTTGCCGATCAGCACGAAGAAGGTACTCCATGCCCGCAGCCCTGTCTATTAAATGCGTCAATCACGGTCGCTAACGACATGATTAGACATGGATACAAACCCGGAAAGGGGCTTGGGGTGTCCTTACAGGGTATCACGAAACCGATCTCTCTACCTATCGCTGAAGAATTCTTTGGCATAGGTTTCCAGGCTACAAAATTCGATGTGGAATGGGCCAACGCTCGAAAGAAAAATGGGTGGGACTTTCCTCAGCCGGTGATACACATTACTGAAACCTTCATCGAACCACAATATGTTGAAGAAGAAGAGGATCCCTTTACGGCCGAAGAAATTAAAGAAATCTGCGAGGCCATGAAGCAGATGCTATATGAAACTAACATGGTTCAGCTGGGAGAAGGCTCAAGCACCTCTGAGGTGCAATACATGGGTCCAAACGCCAAGTTGCAGAACTGGAAGGCTACTCCATTCCCCGTCAGGCGGGAGTCCCGGTAGTTCAGTTTTGCCATCTTTCCTGCACTATGAGTTATTTCAGGGTGTAACTCAAGTGTTGTTAATTTATTTCCTTTTGAATTCCGATGTAAACCCTCATATGTTCAAATTCAATAAAATGAAATAAAAATTTCATCTTCTATTATTCTTTCTGATTGTTGTTTATATTTTCTTATTTTTTCAGTCCTAATAATGCGGCCTTAAATAACATGACATGTTTCTGACTTCATGCTCTGATCTTACTACGATGTCTAACCTCAAAATACTGAATCAAGAACCGGAATATGATGTAGAAGAGGCTTTTAGGGAAATAAACCGAGAATTAGAACAATTCGAGAATAAGCCTAAGCCAAACTTAAACGAAACAGAACCCGTCAACTTGGGTAATGCAGAAGAGGTTCGAGAAACCATGATAAGCGTCCACACTGATGAAAGAAATAGGGACGCTTTGATTCAACTTCTATTTGAATTCAAAGACGTGTTTGCTTGGTCCTATGACGACATACCCGGACTAAGTGTTGACTTGGTGGTACACAAATTGCCGACCTACCCCAGTTACCCACCTGTCCAACAAAAGCAAAGGAAATTTAAAACATCCATGAGTGACAAAATCAAAGAAGAGGTCACTAAACAACTAAAAGCTGGAGTGATCCGAGTGGTCCAATACACCACCTGACTGGCCAATGTGATTCCGGTACCTAAAAAGGACGGAAAGGTCAGAGTATGTGTCGATTACCGAGATTTGAATAAAGCGAACCCCAAAGATAACTTTCCACTGCCAAACATGCATATACTTGTTGACAATTTTGCCAAACATGAGGTACAATCTTTCGTGGATTGCTATGCTGGATATCACCAGGTATTGATGGATGAAGAAGATGCAGAAAAGACAGCTTTCACTACACCCTGGGGCACCTATTATTACCGAGTCATGCCGTTCAGTCTAAAGAACGCTGGGGCAACGTATATGAGGGCCATGACCGCTATTTTCCACTACATGATGCATCAGGAGATTGAGGTGTACGTGGATGATGTGATTATTAAATCCAGGACACAATATGACCATGTGCAACACTTGAGGAAATTCTTTGAACGCCTGCGTAAGTATGATCTGAAATTAAACCCAGAAAAGTGTGCCTTCGGAGTTGCATCTGGGAAATTACTGAGGTTTATAGTCAGTCGACGGGGCATCGAGCTGGACCCGACAAAGATAAAATCTATTCGGGATCTCCCACCACCAAGAACCAAGAAGGAGGTCATGAGTCTGCTGGGTAGGTTGAATTACATCAACAGGTTCATCGCTCAGTTGACATCCACACGTGAGCCTATATTCAAGCTGTTGAAGAAAGATGCAGCCATCAAATGGATAGATGAATGCCAGGACGCTTTCGACAAGATCAAAGAATATTTGTCGAACCCGCCAGTGCTAGTCCCACCAGAACCAGGACGACCATAGTTCTTATACCTGACGGTGTTAGAAAATTCCTTCGGGTGTGTTCTCGGGCAACATGATTTAACCGGGAAGAAAGAACAGGCCATATATTACTTGAGCAAGAAGTTCACGAGCTACGAAGCAAAATATACGTTGTTGGAAAGAACTTGCTGCGCTCTAACTTGGGTCGCTCAGAAGCTCCGGCATTATTTGTTGGCTTATACCGCCTACCTCATCACTAGGCTGTATCCATTAAAGTACATATTCCAAAAGCCAATGCCCACCAGGAGATTAGCAAAGTGGCAGATTTTGCTCACTGAATTCGACATAGTCTATATCACTCGCACGACAATGAAAGCCCAGGCCTTGGCAGATCATTTGGCAGAAAATCCTGCCGATGACGACTACCAACCTCTAAGTACTTACTTCCCAGACGAGGAAGTAAACTCAGTCGAGATAACTTCTGAGGATGCCAGCACTTGGAAAATGTTCTTGGACGGAGCAGTCAATGCAAAAGGAGTTGGGATTGGGGCAATCTTGATTTTGCCCACGGGACAGCACTATCCGGTCACAGCCCGTCTCCGTTTCTTCTGTACAAACAATACTGCCGAATATTAAGCCTGTATAATGGGTATGAATATGGCCATTAACATGGATGTAGAAGAGTTATTGATCATGGGAGATTCTGATTTGATTATCAAGCAGGCTCAGGGAGAATGGGAAACTCGAGACGTTAAGCTCCTTCCATACAGACAACATGTGGAAGATCTTAGCAAACGATTCAAAGTTGTCGAGTTCAGATATATTCCTCGATGCCACAATGAGTTAGCCGATGCGTTGGCTGCCCTAGCTGCAATGCTGCCATATTCGGGTAATGTTCACATTGACCCGTTGGAAATTCAAATCAAGGAAAGGCATGGTTATTGCAACACGGTATAAGTAGAGCCTGATATCCAACCATGATACCACGATATCAAAAGATTCTTGAAAACAAAAGAATATCCAGAGCAGGCCAATGGGGACCAAAAGAGAACCATCCGGAGACTCGCCAGCAGTTTCTTCCTAAGTGGGGAAGTACTGTATAAGAGTACTCCCGATCTAAATCTATTAAGGTGTGTAGATACCAAGGAATCCGAAAAGATCTTGAACGAGGTTCATTCAAGAGTATGCGGTCCCCACATGAATGGATACGTTATCGCAAAGAAAATCTTGCGGGCCGGGTATTATTGGATGACCATGGAGAAAGATTGCTTCACTTTCGTCCGGAAATGCCATAAGTGTCAAATACATGGCGATTTGATCCATGCACCACCATCAGAATTGCATCCTATGTCAGCACCCTGGCTGTTTGTTGCCTGGGGAATGGATGTCATCGGGCCAATCGAACCAAAGGCCTCAAACGGGCACATATTTATCTTGGTCGCTATCGACTATTTCACAAAATGGGTCGAGGCAGTGTTGGATTTCGTGCATTCTAATATCATATGTTGCTTTGGTATCCCCAAAACTATCATTATCGACAATGCCGCGAATCTGAACAACAACTTGATGAGGTAGGTATGTGAACAGTTCCAAATCGCACACCGGAACTCCACCCCTTACCGGCCCAAAACAAATGGCGCCGTTGAAGCAACAAGCAAAAATATCAAGAAAAATCTCAGGAAAATGATCCAAACTTCCAGAAAATGGCACGAGAAATTGCCCTTTGCATTATTAGGATATCGCACGACCGCGCGCACGTCGGTTGGAGCTATGCCTTATCTATTGGTTTATGGCACTGAAGCCATAATACCCGCAGAAGTTGAAATTCCCTCCCTTCAGATTATTGTCGAAGAAGAAAATTGAGGATGATGAATGGGTCAAAACCCGATTGGAACAATTAACTCTGATTGATGAGAAAAGGATGGCCACAGTTTGCCACGGGCAGTTGTACCAACAAAAAATGGCCCGCGCCTACAACAAGAAAGTGCGGCCTAGGAACTTTGAAGTAGGGCAACTCATTTTAAGACGTATCCTCTCACACCACGAAGAGGCGAAAGCAAAATTCGCCCAGAATTTGAAAGGTCCATACATCATAAGGAAATTGCTTCCAAAAGGAGCATTGTACTTGGGGGACATCGAAGAAAATGACCCCGAAACGACTGTCAATGGAGATGCAGTCAAAAGGTATTATGTTTGACCTGTTTCGTGAGGATGATACTTACGATCGAAATGACGAAAGCTTTCATTCATCCTACCCCAAACACTATCATTTTGTAAACCCTTTGATCCGGTTACTCTTCCTTGACTACCCTTTTTGGAACTCGAAGTGTATAAAAAAATCCAAAGAAAAATCAAAACAAAAACAAAACTTCCTGAACTACGTCTGACTTGATTCTGAAAGGATATGTAGGCAGCCTCTCCGTGGGGTTCAGTCACGCCAAAATAAAAACCCACAGTCCCCCAAGAGTTTAAGCTGGGGCAAGTGTTAAGATTCAGCAATGATTCGCCTAAAAAGTTCCAAAGTTATAATTCAATTCAAATTCTTTTTACCCCAAATCATGTTCAAGTTTTTCCGATCGATCGTTGAAGAAGAGCCAGAGTGGGAGGATACATCTATATGGAGCTGATACGAGAAATGAGAGAAATTAAAATGAGAGAGTCTTATCAGTGAAAACCCGCACGGGCACCATAAGGCGATGTCGAGCAGGGAAACTAAAAATGAGAGAGTCATGTCAGTGAAAACTCGCAAAGTGCACTACAGGGGGATGACGAAAAGAGAAATGAGAGAGGTTAGTTGGTGAAAACCCGTAATCGAAAAGATGATGATTGGTCACTGATATCTACATGGTCACGGGACAAGGTTTCTCAACCTCGAGTTAAAAGTCGTGACGAATTTCTGAGAGTCAGATGGTTTATATATATCAGGCATCTAGTCCAAGATGCATGTCATGTTCATTGAAGGCCACATACACTCCAAATAAGTCATTTCTTCTCTTCCCCGAAAGGGATATTTCTTGTCAAAATTCATTGTCTCCATTTCTTTGTTATTCTCTTTCAATCCCTTTCAGTCTGATTCTGTTTATAAATCAAGTCAAAGAAAGGATGGCAAAACTGATTTACGGGGTTCTCGTTTAACGTGAGCCAATAGGCAAAGGGCACCGAGCCTCATCAGGGGACATCGAGTCGATCCCGACTGGCTACAACGACCAATGCTTCAAACGTACAACTCTTGGAAGGAGGAAATCAAATTGAAATGCCTATAAAGGCGATTGAAGTGAAAGGTTAAGTCCCACGTGGCTAACCTAGCCGAAGTGCTCCAAATGCTTTAAAGTTTAAAGTTGGAAAAGAAAGGCCGATGAAGGCGAATCAAAGTTGGAAAGGTTAAGTCCCGCGACTAACCATTGCAGCAGAATTTAAGGGTGCCAAACCTTCCTTGATACTCTGGAAATCCAAAAGAAAAAGCAAGTAAAAGGCCTACAGAGGCAAAATAAAGTTAAATGTTGGGTCCCATGTGATCGAACACCATGTTAAAATATGGAAAGGCAAGGTCTTCGGGATTAGAGATGAAGCCAAATCCCCAGCAAGAAAGCGAGTGGTCGAGATCTTCGTCACAAGAACTGAGATCAAGCTGTTGAAAATCAAGGCCACAAAACCAACCACCGTTTCAAACTAACAAATTGTTCTTTGTTTGAAGGAAACATGTGTAACTCAAAACAACCTTGCAAAATGTAAGTGTAACCAAAAGAAAAGTCACAAGAGCTAGAAGCAGCTCTGCAGCAACAACTCCAAAAAGGGAAGTTCTCTCCAAAATTCTTTCCCACATTCACTCAAAATAAAATGAAAAGAAAAGAAAAGAAGAAAATGATGTTGAAAATAGTCCAAACCTAAAAGTGGTATAGGGTCTCCAATCCCTAGCTACACCTTTTCCAACATAGGATATTCCATTCCTTAGTTGATGCGAACATAGGGTCTCCATTCCCTAGTTGATTCCAGCATAACCGGATACCGACATAACTCGATGCCAACCTAGGATATTCCATCCCTTAGTTGATGCCAACATAGGGTCTCCCACTCCCTAGTTTATGCCGGCATAACCCGATGATTTTTTCCAACATAGGGTCCCACTCCCTAGCAGACACCAGCAAACTTGGTGATCTTTCTGACAACAGCATAACCTGTTTATCATCCCCTAACACTGGCATAACCCAGTGATCTCTTTTCCCCAGGCAAAAACATAACCTGTTGACCTTTCTAGACACCGGCATAACCCGGTGATCTTTCCGACAAACAGCATAACCTGTTTATCACCTCCTGACACTGGCATAACCCATTGATCTCCTTTCCCCAGGCAACAGCATAACCTGTTGACCTTCCCGGATACCGGCATAATCTGGTGATTTTTTCTTGACAACGGCATAACCCGTTGAACATTCCCTGACACTGGCATAACCCATTGATCTCCTTTCACCAGGCAACAGCATAACCTGTTGACCTTCCCGGATACCGGCATAATCTGGTGATTTTTTCTTGACAACGGCATAACCCGTTGAACATTCCCTGACACTGGCATAACCCAGTGATCTCCTTTTCCCCTGGCAGCCGCATAACCTGTTGACCCTTCCAGACACCGGCATAACCTGGTGATCCTTCTGACAACAACATAACTTGTTTATCATCTTTTGATACTGGCATAACCCAGTAATCTTTTTTCCCCAGGCAACAGCATAACCTGTTGACCTTCCAGAAACCGACATAACCTGGTGATATTTTCCTGACAATAGCATAACCTGTTGATCATTTCCTGACATTGGCATAACCCAATGATCTCTTTTCCGGCAACAGCATAACCTGTTGACCTTTCCAAACACCAGCATAACCTAGTGATCCCTTTTTTGACGACGACATAACCCGTTGATCCTCCCCCCAGACACCAGCATAACCCGATGATCTCTTCTTGACGATAGCATAACCTGTCGATCTTTTCCAACATAGGGTCTCCAACCCCTAGTTGATTTTACTTTTTGGGCATAGGGTATCCACTCCCTAGTCTACAATAACTCTGGGTACACCATTCCTAGCTTTTCATTTCTTTCAATAACAAACGGTGCATGTCCCTTCTTGATCTGAAATGCTGAAGAAGATTGAACCAGCGCCTACAACTAATAGGCATCGAGGTCCAGATCAAGTCTTTATAAAAGCAGGCAAGATTCCAGATCAGGCTTCAGCAGACTAATAGATAGGACTCTTCTAACTCATAGTTGATAGGCTTAGATTAGTCGTTTTCATTTTTCGTTTATTTGGTGTAATAAGGAGATCATCGGTAGTAACAGAAGCAACCGCAGTGAAGCCACAGTTACCCGGTAGTCCCAGCTACCAAAACTTCCAGAACTACACTGGCCTGATTCCTTTATAGCCAAGGATATGTAGGCAACTTTCGAAGCAGGGTTCAGTCAAACTTTTAAAAAACGCTTCACAATGGGGTATGTGAATGGGTAAAGTCGTTCGTAACTGCTCACTTCGTCTTTGCCCGAAAACTCTTCGTGTTTCCGAGCAAAGAGGGGCAGCTGTAATCACGTGATTTTCCACCCACCATATACCCCTACAAAACTCAATAAAATAAATTAATTTGACAAATTTTGTTCAATTTCAGTGTTAGTTGTGAATTGTTTTTGCATTGCATATTCATGATTCATCTTTTAAAATTATTTAAAATTACACAATTAGGCGCATTGTTATTATCAAGGAATTAATTTTATTATTTGTGATTAATGAAATTAAATAACAAACGAATGATGATTATTTGATGTGATATAGTTTTCATAACTAATTGCTAAATCTAGTCAACTTTTCCTAACAAAATTGTGAAAAATTGATTCTTTGAAATATATGAGTGTCAAAACTAATTGTTTTATTCCTAATTAGTCTATGATTAGATAAAGCTAAGATCAAATTAATTATAATTATCGTTATTATTTTTTTGGATTTAATTAGGCTTAGTATTAATTAAAATTGTTTTTAGGCCTAATTAAACCTAGTGTATTAAAATAGGACCTGGGCTAGCCTACCCAGGCCCAACCCCCATCTCTACACTACACAAAACTACCCAGCCCAACTAATTAAAACCCATCTGGCCCCCAGCCTTGTCCAAAACGACCCCGTTTGAGCTAAGCTCAATCCCAGCCGTTGATCTCCTAAGATCTAACGGGTGGGAACCCCTTAAACCCTCACTATATTATTGTTCCAAACCCTCCCCCCCCNCCCCTCTAGAGACCTAAGTGTAACACCTCCTCCCCCACTGTCTCTATCCTCTCTTTCTCACCCCGCCGGCCTTCGCCGTTCGCCCGCCTGTCTCCGCCGTCCACCGCCCTAACTCCTCCGGCCGAAAATCGCCTCTGGCGGCGGAGATCAACCAAATGATTCCAAATTTTACTTAGACTATCTCCTTTTCATCCTCAACCGCTTCCCACCATTTGTTTCTTCAAAAAACCACCAAAAAATCTCCAATTTCGGATCTAAAAATCTGAAACCTCAAAATGACATCTCTGGCCGATTTGAAGATAATTAATGACTCAAACCTACATGAGTCAATATCTCTTGATGAGAGCTATTGATTCATTTGGGTTTGGACCATTTTCAAGCCCGACGGAATCCGGCAAAAATTTCGGCAAGCCACCGGAAACTTTCGAAATCCTCAGACTGGTATACCCCCTTCCCTTTCTATCTATTCTTTGTTCTTGTTATTTAAACCATGTGCGTATCACTGCTTGAGCCCAAATCTTTATTAAATTTTCTTCGCATAAATCACTGTTAGTCTAGATTTTGTTTTGTTTTGTTGTCACTGTTTTCTTCTGATTATTCCTATTAATTTGGCTTGTCAACTAGATTCTTTGATAATCATGCCTCCTTAGTATAGGTTAATTAATTAGTATAGTTTAATTAATATAGGTTAATCAGTTGGTCAATGATTCATTTGGTTTTCAGATTGTCTTTCCCTTCTGTTACTGTTTTTCTTTTGCCCTAAATATGATTGTGCACTTGTGATTAATCGCTTCCTTATCTGCTTGATTGTGTTAGTCATTAAGGTAGTCGATCAATCGATTAGGTAATTATTAATTAAATAATAAAGAGACAATTATACCCGACTAATTAAGTGTATCTTGGAAAACACTGTAGCACCTTGAAGCTGGTCAAATAGATCATCAATCCTCGGCAAAGGATACTTATTCTTAATAGTAACCTTATTTAGCTGCCGGTAGTCAATACACATCCTCATTGAGCCATCTTTCTTCTTAACAAACAACACTGAAGCACCCCAAGGAGAAACACTAGGCCTAATGAAGCCTTTATCCAACAAATCCTGCAACTGCTCCTTCAATTCCTTCAACTCTGGCGGGGCCATACGATACGATGGAATAGAAATGGGCTGAGTGCCCTGAGCCACCTCAATACAAAAGTCAATATCCCTGTCGGGTGGCATACCCGGCAGGTCAGCAGGGAAAACCTCTGGGAACTCACGAACCACAGGTTCAGACTCCATAAGAGGAACCTCAGCACTAGAATCACGAACATAGGCCAGATAGGCCAAACAACCCTTCTCGACCATGCACCGAGCCTTCATATATGAAATAACTCTGCCAGAAGAATGGCTAGGAGTCCCTCTCCACTCCAAACGAGGTACTCCTGGTAAGGCTAAGGTCATTGTCTTAGCATGACAGTCCAAAATAGCATGATAGGGAGATAGCCAATCCATCCCCAATATAACATCAAAGTCAACCATATCCCGAAGCAACAGATTAACCTGAGTTTCCATACCACCAATAACTACTAAGCAAGCACGGTAGACCTGATCTACCACTATAGAATCATCCATCGGGGTAGACACATATACAGGATCACTCAGGGGATCCAGGACATGATCAAATAAGGGGCAAAATATGAAGACACATAAGAGAATGTATAACCCGGATCTAATAATACCGAAGCATCTCGGCTGCAAACTGGAACCGTACCTGTAATAACTGCATCAGAAGCCTCAGCGTCAGGCCTGGAAAGAAAAGCATAACACCGGGGCTGAGCCCCTCCAGCCTGAACAGCATTGGGTCGACCTACTACGGCCTGACCTTTACCTCTCGTGGCATTCCCTCAACCTCTATGAGTCTGACCTCCACCTCTGGCACCACGACCACCACCCCTAGCTGGTTGAGGGGGTGGGGATGCACCTGATGCGGGAACCATGGCACGGGAACCCTGATACTGAGACCCACCAAAACCTTGGGGGCAGAACCTGGAGATGTGCCCCGAACCACCGCAAGTGTAGCAAGCCTTTGGCTAATGAGAATACTGACCCTGGAACTGTTCCTGACAACCAGAATGACTACCCTGAAGACTCTAAATCGGCGGTGCACTGATGGGAGTTGATGATGCACTGCGGGTTACCTGGAGTGCCAACTGATAAGGCCTAGGAGTTTGACCTCTGCCAAAGGAATCTCTGCCTCCAGATGAGGCACCACCGAAACGGCCAAAATGACGAGGTCTCTTGTCAGACACCTGACCACCACCCTGGGATAATACCATCTCAATGCGTTTGGCCACATCGACTGCATCCTGAAAGGAGATATCAGTACCTGTCTCCCTAGCCATCTAAAGTCTGATAGGCTGAGCCAAAGTGATGAACCTGGTCTCGTACTGAGTGACAGACATAGATTCCTACTGGAGGCGCTCAAATTGCCTCCGAAGATCCTCCCTCTGAGTAACTAGAAGGAACTTCCCCAAGAATCACTCGGAGAACTGAGCCCAAGTCAAAGGTGAAGACCCAGCTGGCCTGGTCAGGCAATAGTCTCTCCACCAAGTCTTAGCGGAACCCAAAAGATGAAAAGTAGCAAAATCCACTCCATTGGACTCCACAATGCCCATGTTCCAAAGAACCTCATAACAACTGTCCAAATAATCATGGGGATCCTCTGATGGTGCACCAGTAAATGTAGTAGTGAATAACTTGGTGAACCGATCAAATCTCCATAGAGGATCTGTTGACATAGCTGTACCCTCGGCTGTCGGCGCCACAATACCCGGCTGGGCTACTCCAGCTATCTGGGGTGCTGGAGCCTGAAACTGAGTGGCAAACTGCTCTGGGGTGTGGATAACAGGAGTCTGGGTCCCTCCCCCACCCTGAGAACCAGCTGGTGCAGTAGGAAGAAAACCGGACTGAGCCACACTCTCCATGAGTCCCACCAAGCGGACTAGAGCATCCTGAAGCACCGGGGTAGCAATGAACCCCTTCTGGGACCTGAGCTGGTCCAACTGGGACTGACTAAGTAGGAACCTCACCGGCAAAGTCTACCTATGGGTCCTCTACTGGGGCTGCTGCTCTGGGCTGAACCCTGCCCCTGCCTCGGCCTCTAGCACGGCCTCGGCCTCGGACCCTTGTAGGAGCTACAATAGGAGGATCAGGCTGTTGGTCGGTCGATGAGGAAGCACGCGTCCTCGCCATCTACGAGAGAGTAGAATAAATACTCAATTAGTATTTAGAATTCAAATGGCACCACAGAGAATGAAAGATATGAAGTTATTCCTAACATTGCAGCCTCTAGGGGATAAGTACAGACGTCTCTATACCGATCCCTCAGACTCTACCAAGTTTGTCCATGAGTTGTGAGACCTAAGCAACCTAAGGCTCTGATACCAACTTGTCACGACCCGAAATCCCACCTTCAGGTCGTGATGGTATCTAACGTTGAACCCGCTAGACAATCCAACGTTTGGACTAAATATACTCATTAACAATTAAAATGAACAAGATAACTAAGACAACGGTGGTCAACAATATGAAAGTTAACCAGGTTCAAAATAATATAGCAAGCTTCGAAATAAACCCCATAAATATAACCCAGAACTGGTGTCACACTCACGAACTGTCTATGAGATTACTAAATACAATGGTTTGAAAATAAGTACATATGACTGTCTTTGAAACTATAAAATAAGACAGAACTGAAGGAGAGGGGTAGAAGGTGACAGCAAGGCACACGAACATCTGCGGGTCTACCTTGATGTCTCCTGAATGAACTGATGGAATGCTCCCTCCGTCAGTGTCCACCGGGTCCGCTTTTTCTATAAAATTCTCTCTAGCTCGAAGAATTAGTTTTGCTACGTAGTCTGCACAACATAAAGAAGTGCAGGTGTAGCATCAGTACAACCGACCCCATGTACTGAGTAAGTGCCGAGCCTAACCTCGGCGAAGTAGTGACGAGGCTAGGAACGACAACAATATACATACCTGTGCAATTCTATATAACAACAGGAAAATATCGACGGAAATAAACAAGTAAAACAGATACGGGGAGAACATGCAGGAGGTAAAAGGGACAACAATTAATAGCACAGTAGAACAGGGTAATAACTTAAAGGTAGAAGTAAAAGCCGGAATATAACATCTCAGAACAGGTAATGAACAACAAAGGCACGGCATGTCCCCTCGTGCATAATCTCACAATCACTCGGCACGGAATGTCCCCTCGTGCATATATAGTAAAATCACTCGACACGGAATGTCCCCTCGTGTATAAATAATAAACACTCGGCACGACATGTTCCCTCGTGCAATAAATAATAAGCAATCAGCACGGCATGTCTCGTGCAATAAATAATAATCAATCAGCACGGCATGTCCCCTCGTGCAATAAATAATAAACAATCGGCACGGCATGTCCCCTCGTGCGATAAATAATAAACAATCAGCACAACATGTCCCCTCGTGCGATAAATAATAAGAAAGCAACAATATAATATGAAAACTAACAATAAGAAATCTCAAGTGTACAGAAATACTCAATAAAGTTCTATCGTCCCGGCAAGGGACTCAGCTATAACCAAACTCGCTCAGAAATATAATTTCAACAGTAAAAGCCTCAACTGAACAAATAACTCAATAACTTCCCACGTCATGAAACAACATCAATGTATCACTTCTAAATCACCAATTACTCATAGTACAGGGAATATTAGGAACACGGTATGATTCTTCACATTTGACCCACGGGCATGCTTGACCACAACATATAGGTACTCGTCACCTCACCTATACGTTGGACATGAATTACACATAGCAAATAAGACTCTATACCTATTCCCTCAAGCTAAGGTTAGGCCAAACACTTACCTCGACGCCAAAGTGCAAGTCAAGCCTCAATCACAGCCCTTCCTCTAGAATCCAACTCCAGAACGATTATATCTAGAAATAATTGATTTATTAACATCAATAATTACTCAATAAACCATTTCCAAAGCCTAATTATACATTTTCTATCATCCTTCCAAAAATACCAAAATTCGACCCCGGGCCCGCACGCTCGAATTCTGAAAATTCTCGAAGGAATCCCTCACCCATAGCCTAAGGATCAGAAATATGAAATTTCTACTTGAATTATAGCATTAAACGGACAATACGCAAATTTTCTCAAGAACCCTAAATTTACTACCCAATTCTTGATTTTCCACAAATTTAGTAGTAAACCCTATTAATAATTCATGCATGAAACTAGTATTAGGAAGGAATTAACTTACCTTAACAAAGCTAGGTCGTGGTGTGTCCTTTCCAAGCTCACAAGTCTCTAATGGAGTTTTTGGTATGATGGGAATTAAGAAATCTCGAGTTTTTGCATTACAATACAGTCTGGCCTACAGGGGTTCCGCACCGGCGAGAAAAAAATCGCACCTGCAGAAAATGGCAAGGGAGGCTGGGGTCGCACCTAGCTGGAGACCGCACCTGCGGCTCCGCTCCTGCGGAAAAGGAACCGCACCTGCGGCTGGGCAACCGCACCTGCGGTCACACCAGCAACAGTTCCACCAGCAGCTGTTTTAGCTGGTTTTTAGCCCCGTTGGGTGTCCGGGAGGCACCTGAGCCAACCCGAGCCCCTGTCCAAATATACCAACAAGTGCTAAATCATAATACGGACTTGCTCGAGCCTTTGGAACACCCAAAACAACGCTAAATCTCAAAATCACACCCCAAAACCCCTAAAACCATAACTTAAGAAACTTCAAGTTCTTGATTTCTATAAAAATGCGCCGGACCGACCTATACAACTCGGAATGACATCAAATTTTGCAGACAAGTCATAAATGACATAACGGAACTACTCCTGGTCTTGGAATCACATTCGGACCTCGATAAAATAAAATCACGTTGCAAACCAAATTTCAAATTTAAGGAAATCCTTATTTCTATGTAATTTTCTCAAAGCTTCATTAACTCCCAATTTCCCATTTTTGATCCGGAACACATCAAATCAAGTTCGTTCCTTACCAAATTTCACAGATAACTCAAATAACACATATTGAACCTGTTCCGGGCTCCGGAACCATAATACTGGCCCGGTAACACAGGTTTCACATCGAGGTTCATTTTCATAAGCCTTTATTATTTTCAGAAAACAATTTTCTTTAAAAATTCATTTCTCGGACTTGGGTCCTTGGAATTCGATTCCGGGCATACGCCAAGTCCCATATTTTCCTACGGACCCTCTGGGACCGTTAAATCACGGGTCCGGGTCCGTTTAAAAAAAATGTTGACCAAAGTCAACTTTATTCAATTAATTATCATGAATTCAACATTTATTCAATTTTTCCACATAAAGGCTTCCCGGCTACGCGCTCGGGCTTTGCACGCACGTCAAGGTGAGATAGACGGAGGTTTTTAAGGCCTCGGAACACCGTCATAATGAAATTTACACAGGATGACCTTTTGGGTCATCACACATATTCATCTACCCTAGTGCTAATACTAACATAATTCTAAGCTATAGAGAATCTTTGCTTATTTAGGCATTTTTAGAGGATGAATCTGACCATTCAAAGGTTCAAATTCCTCACTTTAATGCCCTTCTTAACTACATACTTTATACCCCTTTTGAAGGGTAAACTTCAACCAACCATACTAATGTTTATACTAACTATTAGTCATTCTTAACTAGGGTTAAGTTAACTAGTTAAAGGTTAATTGATTAAGTGCTTAGAGTTGGTTTCATACTAGTTACCTAAGTTTAAGTTAATTAATTAATCAATTTAATTAAACTTAATTGAGGTTAGTCAACTCAGTTCTCTTAACTTAGGTTATATGATTTGTTTTAGTTAATTAACCCTAAACTAATTATCTTAAACAGATTTGTTTTAGTTAATTACTTAAGAGGCTGCCTAAGTTAATTTCTAGGTTGAAGAAGTTGAAATTATTTAAATGTGAGACTAAGTGAATCAATTATTCTTAAACATGGTTAACACAAATGCACAATTGATCCTAACTAGTTATCTTAGATCAATTAATAGAAATAATTAAGTTGTAAGGGGCTTAATTCCTACTGATTTTGGACTTGTTTAAGAATTAGGTTAATTAGGTGTTGGTTAATTCTAACTTAGTAAATTATACTAAAATCTTAATGAAATTAGAAGTCTAGTCTCTTTTTAGGAAGTTAGGTTAGATAATTAGCTTAATTAGTTAATTACTAAGTTTCTAATTATACTTATTAGTTATTTCGAATGTACACTTAATTAGTCAGGTATAATTGTCTCTTTATTACTTAATTAATAATTACCTAATCGATTGATCGACTACCTTAATGACTAACACAATCATGCAGATAAGGAAGCGATTAATCACAAGTGCACAGTCATATTTAGGGCAAAAGAAAAACAGTAACAGAAGGGAAAGACAATCTGAAAACCAAATGAATCCATTAAACAACTGATTAACCTATACTAATTAACTTATACTAAGGAGGCATGATTATCAAAGAACCTAGTTGACAAGCCAAATTAATAGGAATACTCAGAAGAAAACAGTGACAACCAAACTAAAACAAATCTAGACTAACAGTGATTTATGCGAATAAAATTTAATAAAATTTGGGCTCAAGCAGTGATACGCACATGGTTTAAATAAAAAGAACAAAGAATAGATAGAAAGGGAAGGGGGGATACCAGTATGAGGATTTGGAAAGTTTCCGGTGGCTTGTCGAAAATTTGGCTGGATTCCGGTGGGCTTGGAAATGGTCCAAACCCACATGAATCAATAGCTCTCATCAAGAGCTATTGACTCTTGTAGGTTTGAGTCATTAATTATCTTCAAATCGGCCAGAGATGTCATTTTGAGGTTTCAGATTTTTAGATCCGAAATTGGATATTTGGGTGGTTTTTTGAAGAAACAAATGGTGGGAGGCGGTTGAGGATGAAGAGGAGATAGTCTGGGTAAAATTTGGAATCATTTGGTTGATCTCCGCTGCCGGAGGCGATTTCCAGTCGGCGGAGTTAGGGCTGGGAACAACGGAGACAGGCGGGGGAACGGCGGAGGCCGGCGAGGTGAGAAAGAGAGGATAGAGACGGTGGGGGAGGGGGTGTTAGACTTAGGTCTCTAGAAGGGGGGAGGCTTTGGAACAGTAATATAGTGGGGGTTTAAGGGGTTCCCAGTCGTTAGATCTTAGGAGATCAACGGCTGGGATGGAGCTTACCTCAAACGGGGTCGTTTTGGATAGGGCTGGGGGCTGGATGGGTTTTAATTAGTTAGGATGGGTAGTTTTGTGTAGTGTAGAGATGGGGGTTGGGCCTGGGTAGGCTACCCCAGGTCCTATTATAATACACTAGGTTTAATTAGGCCTAAAATCAATTTAATTAATACTAAGCGTAACTAAATCCAAAAAAAAAAATTATTAATTTGATCTTATTTTTATCTAATCATAGATTAATTAGGAATAAAACAATTAGTTTTGACACTCATATATTTCAAAGAATCAATTTTTCACAATTTTGTTAGGAAAAGATGACTAGATTTAGCAATTAGTTGTGAAAACTATATCACATCAAATAATCATCATTCATTTGTTATTTAATTTGATTAATCACAAATAATAAAATTAATTCCTTGATAATAACGATGCGCCTAATTGTGCAATTTTAAATAATTTTAAAAGACGAATCATGAATATGCAATGCAAAAATAATTCACAATTAACACTGAAATTGAACAAAATTTGTCAAATTAATTTATTTTAGTGAGTTTCTTAGGGGTATATGGTGGGTGGAAAATCACGTGATCACAACAATTAAATTTAATTTGTGGTTCTAAAAATATGTGATTTATTTTAATACTAGCTATTAAGCAATAAATGTTAAGTATGAGTAAGGGAAATGATACAAGAGTAAAAGGGAATAGAGATAGGCAAATCAGACTGCCTAAAATCGAGGCCTCGAGTTGGCCGAGATATGACCTCGAGGTCGAGGTTTGAAATTAACAATGGATGGTCGATAAAGCTATAACAGTTCTATTGGCCTCGAAGGCAGCTATTTATGATCAATGATGAGTAATAAATGAAACAATAAATGAAACACAATAAATGTAAGCAATAAATCAAAGGAGCTGATAATGGAGAATGTTTTAGTTAGAGAGCAGAGAATGTTCTTGTATTGAATATCGTGTGTGCAAGAAATGATAAGGGTGCCCTTTTATAGGAAGGGAAGATCCCAAATAGTACATAAACATTTATTACAAAGATATGCAGTTGGTACAACTATTTAATGCCATGGTACAGACTCGTACTATTCCTGAAGACCTGGTCAACTCTAACCACGTGCCTTTCGGGAGCCTCCGGCTCGTACATGATAGCCACCGATTTATAACCCGAGGTCGAGCATAGGGATCTGTCGAGGTTGAACCTCAAGCTGCGCCTCGAGCCTTATGAAGGTGGTCAGTGGAAGGCCATAATAATCATAAAATCGGAGATATAAATAGTCCCCGCGTTTCTTAGAGTGAAACGATAAGAAACGGTCTTGAACTCTTGCCTCTTCGATACTTACTTCATGACGTTCGCCTTATCAGAGCATTAAATGATGTGACTCAAAGGCTTCGTATATGTCGCCGTCAGCACGATTATCGAGAAGTCCACGAACCATTTTGGTTCGACTTTCCAACTTCCCAAACTCTGCCCAAATAGCTTCTATAAATACCTCATGTGTTTATCATTCATACTTTTACAATATCCTCAAGTTTTCAGAGCTAAGTCCATCATCTTCTGCATTCATCTTATCTCTGTGCTTGCTTCTTCATCTCCTTTATTAGAGACTTTTCATAGTTATGGCAAAAACTTCTAAGACAGTACCCCAGAAAGAGGGAACCTCTTCTTCTGCACGCCCGTCTAAGGGCAAACCAAAAACACCACCGAGTATTGAGAAGTGTATTCCAGGCCCTTTCGATACTATCTCTGACTTTACCATTGATATGCCTCCTTCCACACCGGGCCGATGCGAGTCCATGTCTCGGTACATCAGTCTGGTAACCAAAGTGGAGAGGGTAAAAACGGACTGCCGCTGGGGGGAGGCAGTACAAATAGAAATCCCTGAAGCTGAGGAGAGCATAGTGACACAAAAAGTTGGATTCCTCAGTGTATAAACATACCCATTCACTATGGGTCCCGTAAAGTCTTCTTCCCCACCTATAGACCCGGTGATTCTCGATTTTCTCCTCCAGTACCGAGTGACACTCGGTCAGATATATCCTTCCTTCGGGAGGATTGTACACATGCTCAGATATTTCTCCAACCTGGTCGAGGGAATGACCTTCACCCTCGACCATTTGATAAAGTTGTATAGCCCCCATCTTTTCCGAGGGGGTTTAATCAAGCTACAACATCGGTCTACGAAGACGTTCTTTGCGAGCATCAATGAAGACAAATACCAAGGGTGGATGAGCCTGTTCGTCACAGCGAGAACTTCAGACATCATCCCTGATGATAGGATGCCATTCTCGGAGGAATGGAACATGAGACGTAAGTGTCAATACCTAGAATACATTTTATTGCTCCTTCCCCTTCTTCTGAATTGATTTATTTTGATTATGCAGCCACTGTTTGGTTCTACGGTGCGGCGCAAAACCTACCGGGGTGGATCGAGCAAATTGATTCTGCCCAACAAGCGATCTTGGTGTGATTTGGCCAAGACTTGGTGGCAGGCCAAGAACCATGGTAAGCTCTTCTTTCAGTCATTGTCAAATTTCACATAAGTTTCCTTTGTGGCAGAAGGTTTGATATATCATGCATATGCAGGTCTCGCGGACAGTCTGTCGATGAGACCGCCCCCTCCCGGTGAAGAGGGAACTTCGAAGCCCGACAAAGGTAAGAAGAGGAATACAGAGACATCGGCTGAGTCTCCAAAATCAAAGAAGCCTAAGGTCCGCCAGTCCAAGACCGATGCCACGGTCTTGACTCCGGATGTTGCTGCAAGTCTTCATGCCACAGACGAAGACGAGGATGACCTCTATTTGGTACAAAGGGTAAGACAAAGCGCGGACGCTCTAAAGACTGTTGATCATTGGGTTTACGAATCGGAGGCGGCCGATGTTGAACAACCTTGCACGAAGGGGACCCTCGAGGAGGGCTGGGGCGCAGTCCCCTAGCCATTCGCAGGACATGGTACAGTCCGTACCAACGAATTCGGAGGGCTTGGTATCGATGCTATAGGCGGCTCCAATTTGAGCCCTTAATTTCCCCAAGGGGAAATAAGGGACGCGTTGAACAGGGGCGCCGCCAATGTGGATATCTCCTGGGAAGAGGATGACACTTTCAAAGATTATTTTGAAGGTGTTGAGGAGGAGGAGGCCGATCTCAATTCCTCTGACACTCTCGAGGAGGCCGAGAAGCTTCAAAAGTAGGTAACCTTCTTGATGTAATGCCTGTGTTTCAGATTCTTATTCTTGTTTATTTAACTTCCTTCTTTCATGTTGCAGGCCAAGAAATTGTATGGCCAAGATTTCTCTAAGCTCAACGACGAGCTTACTTGTCGCAAGGAGGAGCTCGAGAATCTAACCTTGGAGCTGAATGAATCGAAGACCTCCTCTGCCCGAAAGTAAGAAGAGTTGAATGAGCTCTGGACCAGTCTGGAAAGAGTGCATCAGGAGTGAACTAGCTTCGCCGAGCATGTAATATGGCACTCATGAGTTCGTTTCTTACTCTCATAAGTTGTTGTTTACTAACTTGATTCGCCTCTGCAGATCGAGCAAAAGAATGCTCTGGTGGGGCAACTTCGGGAAGAGGCTGCAACCAAGGATTTGGAGATTCTAGAGCTAAAAAGGCAGAATGAAGTTGTGGCCTCGGAGAAGGACAGTTTGCGTGGAGAGTTGACCTCGACCCAGGATCTTCTCCGCAGTGCCCAGGAGGAGGTCACTTCATTATCTGCGGCCAAGTCTAAGGCCGATGAGCATATAGCCTTATACAAAAGGGATGCAGATGCCACCAATGATCGAGCTAGGCAGATATCCGAAGAGGCCGGGCTCAAACTGGCTCAGGCCATTGCTTATGCTCGATCACAAGCTATGACGCAGGCCCTTTAAGAAGAAAGTGCCAAAGGTGCCGATCTCTCTACTTAGATTGAGAAGGCCAGGACTTTAGAAGAAGAGTCGGCACTTTCAACTTCCTCGGATGAGGGCTTTGATAGCGACTCCGGTAGCGGCTCAGATAATAGTGAAGGCGAGGAATAGACTCACTTCACTATTTTTGCTTTCTTTTTCTTTTTCTTTTCATACATGGGCTCCTTGGGGGAGCTTTGTAAAGACTTGTTCTGTAAATATATTTTTGTGAATGCAAAAGGAATTTCTTCACGGATGGGGAGAAGAGATGGTACTCTCTGTACCTTCCCTGGGAGAGGATATTATGGCCCATATAGAGGGGTTTTTGAATGTGTATATGTACCCCTTTACATTGGGCTCTCTTGATAGAGTCGTGCTTGACCTTTCCAAAAGATATCGTGGCACAGGTTCACTCATCTTCTTGGAGGATAGTGCTGATGATAAGGTTCTTCACAGAGAAAGCCACGCTCGTGCTCACCCTTAGTCATCTTATCAGATTGTACCGGCCCTCGCACTATTGGGGCATCATCACTCTCCGACGTCGGTCCACCCAGCCCCTTGTTGCCAACAACGAAGAAGAGGGGGATCGTGGGTGGATGAGTCAATTTGTCTTAGTGCGGACCACCGATTTTATCCCGGCAGAGTTCATGCCCTTTCCTGAGAAATGGAATTTTACACGTAAGTGGTACACTCATGCTTTTATCATTTTTTTCATAGTGGAGGCGGACTCCGTAAAATGTCTTCTTTTCCTTTTTACAACAACTCTATGGATGCCATTTTAGGTTCCCAACCTGGCAGACTGGACTGGGAGATTGGTGTCCTGCTCGACTTACGATGAGCGTAAGTGGCGAGATCTGTTGAAGGGTGGATGGGAGTCCAAACACCCCGGTAAGTGCGGTAAGGTTCTTTTCTTTCAGGGAAAACTTTCCTTTTTATTAACTTCTTTATTGCAGGCATTGGAGAATTCTCTGAGATGAGACCGTTTCCTCTTGGAGAGGAGGAGGGGTCGTCGGCTTCAGGGCCGAAGAATAATAACAAGCGGAAGAAGTCTTCGGTGGGCGAGGAGACTCAAAGTGAGGCAGGGTCTGCCCGGAGGCATAAAGGAGGTGAAGCCGAGACTGCCCAACCTGAGGTCTCTAGCCTCGGGGGAGTGGTCCCTCCTTTGCCACCATCTTTTTCCTCGGTCGAAGGTACTTCGATTGAAAAGGTTCTTCTGCTGCCACTTTTTTCTCCCGTCGAAGGTACTTCGAGGGATGTTCGGGGTCAAGGATCGCCTGATGGGAGCGGAGTCCCGAATGATTATGTCCCCTCTCGGGATGGTTCAACTGGGGCCGAAGAGGCCAATCCAGGAGATGCTCGCTTGAATTTCGAGGCGGCTCAGCGGTTGTGCTCTTCGGTAAGCTTCGATGATCTTTGTGGTTTTATTAGCTCCATTCTCATTTTCTAACTGAAGCTCCTTTTTCACAAGCTTTTGACAAGCTCTGATCCGAGTTGCTTCGGTGCGATGCTCAATTGCGAAGAGCCTTGGATGGGGAAAAATCCCTCAGGCTCTTATGTGATAAAATAACTAAGGAGTTGATACGCCTCCGCTTTGAAATGGATCGTAGCCAGAGCTACGAAGGCCACCTCGAGGGACAGGAAACATTCGTTTTAAGGAGATGTGTGTTTCTTCTCCTATCCTCAGAGCTTAATAATCTGATGTTTCAGTTGCAGAGGAAGGCTGAGGACCTGGAACGCCTTTGAGGCAGAGTTGGTCGGGCCGAGTACGAGTTCACTGAGCTAAGGTCTCGGAACGATGCCCAAGTTTTGGCAAAGAGGAATGCTCTGGTCCGAGTTTCTGCCCAGCAGCGATTTTGGCCGATGGGTGAAATTTTGATATCATACTCGAATAGAATTCTGAAAGCGACAGCAGGTGCGTAATGTCATTTGTGATTTGTGTGCAAAATTTGATGTCATTCGGATGAGTTTAGACATGATTCGGCATCGAATGTGGATTTTAGAAATTTCATAAGTTCTTAGGCTTGAATCTATGCATATTTGATGATTTTGATGTTATGAGATGTGTGTTTAAGGCTCGACCAAGCTTGAATAAGGTATTAGGGTCGGTTAGTAGGTTTGGTTGAGGTCCCGGGGGCCTCGGGGTTGTTTCGGATGCCAAATGGGTGAATTTGGAACCTTGAGAGCTGCTGAACCATTGCTGGTTCTGGTGTCTCCACCTGCGATGGTTTTTCCGCAGGTGCGGACACGCAGGTGCGAAGAGGAGCACGCATGTGCGGACTTAGCCTAGGTTGGCCAAGCTCCAGGTGCGGAGCTCATTTGCTAACTAGCCCCCGCAGGTGCGATCTCAGTGTATTTAATGAAATCCCGTTCCTGCGATGGAAATTCCGCAGGTGCGGCACCGCAGGTGCGGCACCGCAGGTGCGTTCATCGAGTCGTAGGTGCGAAATCCCTGTTCTGTAATACCAAAAATCCGAGGGTTTGAATTTCATAACTCCAAAATCGATTGATAGCTTGGAAATTGGCGATTTTTAGTGGAATTCGAAGAGGAGAATCACAGGTAACGTTTTCTAGCCTTAATCCAATTTTATATCAATAATCCCTATCATTTTCCTCAATCTAATCAATAAAATTGGATACAAAAAACCATGAAATTGGAATGAAACTTCCCCAAGTAGAAATCTGAGGGTTTAGGGAGATTTCGACGTCGGATTTTGATGATCTTGTTCGAGTGAGTTTGTGAGTGAATGGGTGTTCGGAAAATATAACTTCTACCCGATTCCGAGACGTGGGCCCGGGGTACGTTTTGGGCGAATTTCCTAATTTCGCGCATTAGCTTAGAAATAATTAGCTATTTTGTTCCCTTGAAGTGATATTTACATTATGCAATCGAACTGAATAGATTTGGGCCACCCGAAGTCGGATACTCGTGGAAAGAGCGTGGTATTGAGTTGATTAGCGCATTCAAGGTAAGTGTCTTGCCTAACTCTGTGTTGGGAACTTCCCCTTAGGTATTTTCATACTGATTTTGTTATGTGGACGCCGTGTACGTGAGGTGACGAGTGCGTACACGGGTCATTGTTGCTAAAATTCCACTTTTCCTCCCATGACATAACTCATGTTCATTCCTATATTACTGCCTATGTCATAATTGAGTATTTAGCGTAGGAATAAGCATGCCTACCTGTCCTTACTTGAATTCCTTTTATTTTCTACTAATTGCACCATGCTTAGGTAGTTTACCTTATTTTTGCCTATTATTTTCTTGAACTGTTTAATTAAACAGTATCCGATAGACTTCTGCATTGCATATTTAAATTGGGACTACGGACCGAGACCCGGGAGCTTTCCCCCTGTACTGCATTTCATATTTAAATTTGGACTACGGACTGAGATCCGAGAGATTTCCCCTGTACTGCATAGCATATTTTAATTGGGACTACAGACCGAGATCCGAGAGCTTTCCCCATGTATTGCATTGCATATTTGTTGTTGAGATATATGATGTGCTGAGCCGAGGGCTCTTCTTTATTATTTCTTTCAGTTATCCTTTTAAATCCTACTATCATTGCTTATTTATATTTCACTGTTTAGACTTATACTCACTTGTTTTTAAAACTCAGTAGAGCCTTAACCTGACCTCATCACTACTTGACTGGGGTTAGGCTTGGCACTTACTGAGTACCAAATGTGGAGTACTCACGCTCTTTCTTGTGCATATTTTCCCCATGTGCAGATCTAGGTACCAGCACATAGTACCGTGGTTAGGCGCATCATAGCAGCTACTTAGGAGACCGCGAGGTAATTCATCCGCGTCCGCAGGACCTCATGTGTCCCCTTCCACTCCAGTATAGATTTAGGAGACATATATAGATACATTTTTCCTTATTCCTTTGTTTAGAGCTACAGTAGTACAGAGTTTGTGATTTGTGATATTCCGGGTTTTGCTGTACATGCCGAGCGGATAAGTTTTATAGTATTGCTTCTTCTTTACCATTCTATTATTGTTTTGCCTTATTTTCTGCAAAATTTTAGGCTTACCTAGTCGTAGAGACTAGGTGCCGTCACGAGACCGTTCGAAGGGTAAATTGGGTCGTGACATTTTGGCATTGCAATTCCTTCTCTTTCTATTGTGCTTTTACTTTGGTTCTGTTGTGTACCGTGTAATTAGCATGACTACGTTCACTTTACTAGTCTGATTGCTAAACTGTACCCCCTCCCTTAGATTCATCATGTTACTCCCCTTTAGCATCCCCTCAATCTGATTCTGTTAAGTTCCTGTCATGAACATCGTTGTGAGCAAAACTGCTTCAGTGATGGTTGAGTTCTGGGTAAGACTGCAGAACTTTAGGACTTCTATGATTTTAACTTGTATGCAAATTTGTTTACCTATTCCAATGCGTGTCCTATTTGTCCCCAACCCCTTCAGTCCTTGTTTGTGATTGCTAAACTGGTTTGGTTCTCATTTCTTGTGTTCTATTATGATCTTGATACCTTCAAACGGTTTCTTTGGTTAAAGTAAAAAACCTTATGTTGTTTTTCCAAAACCTATTTTCAAACAAGCTATTTTCAGAGATTGTTTTCCAATACAACCTTTTCAAAACTATGTCAAGCACTCTCACATATACTCTTAGAAGTCTAGGTTCTCCCCCCTTTAATGTGTGACTGCTTTGGGATCCCTATGAGATCCCTCTTAACATTGACACATTAGAGCTGGCCCTTCCACACTGCACTTACTCAGTATGGTTATGAAAATCTTGGTGTGAGCACTGCCCGGGATCCCTTGAGATCCTTAGAGAACTCTGAAAGACCTGGACTATATGAAAGGATGTGAACATCAATGGCATTGAGAAATTCTGGAGATTTTGGGCCTATCAGTACGCTCCCTATAGTGTAACTTATTTTTTTCTCTATTTAGTTATGTAATTTATGCAAACGGCCTGTAAAAATTATTGTAAACAAACTCTTTGGGGATGGATAGTGAAAAGGGAGGGGTAAATATACATGCTATAGCTGTTAAAGGGTAGAAATCATGCTATTAGGCTTTATTCCCTATTTGTGCAATAGAAACCATGCGTAGGACTCATGTGCGCAAGATCATGCACTAGATATCATGTTTCATAGGCTTTATGATTACTGTTTCAGCATGTTCACTTTACTGTCATATCACTTAGAAAATCCTGTGCTAGAGTAAACGTGCTAATAACTGGGGTTTTCTACAATCATGTTCTGCGCTGCCATTTATACTTAGGGATCCTGCTTTAGGATAAATCAACACTAATAAACATGTCACCTCCGCCTATTTTGGAAGCATGCTTAAACGTTATAACAGTTGCGCATTTAGAAAATCCTGCTTAGGTTCTGCATATAAATCATTTTGTGTCTCTATGCATTAGATACCATGTCTTTAGGATTGCATTCATATACGCTTAGGCACCTCTAGTCTAATTACTGATAAAAATAACTTCACTATATTCTCGCAATCAACTGGCATTAATTATGAGTTCTGAACATTTAGAACAACATGTTTAGGAAATACAATTCCAAACAAATCTTCTCTAAATAATTCTGGCAATTGGTATACTGTTTCCCTGCCTAGGCAAGCCTTAGGTGATTAAATGGCTTAGAACTGGGAATCTTCTTCTTTTGCTTAATCCCCAACAGGTTTTAAAATCAGTAGGCAAAACTCATTAGGACCACTTTCTGAGTTATAAAAACCAGTCTGCATATTTGTTCTGAACTCACCTAGACACCATGCCTTAGGATTCTGAATTTAAATACTGCCCTTAACTGTGTTTGAGTCGTGTTGTCTATTTGCACTACTTGTGGAGGTATACTTGAGCCTTTTGTCTGATTTTCCCTCTGTTCCCATTAATTGCAGTCCTATATGCTTTTGTATGTCGCCTTAGCATTTTTCCTTTAAAACTGAGGGTCTGCCTAGAACTTCCCTTATAGGTAGAGGTACTAAACTCCTCCAGGACTATTAGGAAGGGACGGGTAACAACATGCAATAGAAGTCGTTGACGAATACCCGCTTTAATTACCTTTACGGGGTGGGAAGGGTAGATATGGACATGATGACCAGTGCGCTAATACCACGTGTAGCCCCTCTTTGAAGAGTGATATACCGGGTATTGTACTGATGTGATCCATATGAAAAGAAACCTAGGACATCCCCTATCCCTTATATGCATGTTTAGATTATAACTCTTTCAAAAACTTACTTAGATAGTAAATATTTTCAAACCTTAGTAACACATGTGTGCTTAGACTGCAAATCTTTCAAATCCCTTTACTTGCTTTTAACATTAATTGCCTATTTGCTACTTGTTCAAATTCAGAAAGTTGTTTGGCCGGGAACCACAATTGTGGATTCTGAGGGGTGCCTAACACCTTCCCTTTAGAATAATTTCAAGCCCTTACCCTGTCTTTGGTTATCTAATTTGGTTTCTAAATAACCCAAATAGGTGCCCTAACATAACTTAACTTGCTAGGTGGCGACTCTTAGAATTTTTGCATACCCTTTCCCAAAAGGAAACGAGTTGTCCCAGATAATGTCAAAAATCCCTTGACCGACCCGAAAGGAGTTTTAAAAAGGGGGGCGTGACACCGACATGACCTTTAGTATGATTCCCTCGCTAAAGACTTTTTGATGTTTGTATTCGTCTGAATCTTCGACGGTTCGATGAGAAGCTCGATTGTGAGCCATTGTGTGACAATAGATGAGAACCTCAGGAGGTGTCGCTTGGTGGCTCAAGTTTCGAAGCCTTGTTGGAGCTGATATTATCGAAGCTCTTTTGTTTATATCAAGGGTAGTCTGATTAACCGGTTCTTTTCGAAGTATTTGTGATTGTTTGGCGACGGTCAGGCGTCCCCGAGTCACGTTAGTTTGGCCGGAGCCTTATGACCGTAGTCATTGTGTTTGGCCACAACCTTTTGACCGTAGTCGTTACGTTTTTGGCCGTAGGCTTTTATTCCCCGAGTAAGGTAGCCTTGGCGTCTATATCGAGGTTATGCCTTTTTAGTGGTCTTACAAGTTCGAATATATAGCCTTGGCTTTAAAATTGGGATTATGCCATTTGTATGGTTTTATAACTTGAACATGCCTTACTTGAGGTCTTACAGTTTTGGCATTTCCATATGGAGGCTTTTTTTGGCTCGAGGTTTCCCGAGCGGCGTCTTATTGCCTCAAAATTGTAATAGTTCGATAGGGTGACAATCGACGACAATCCCCGAGACATCGAAAGTTTTCGGCTTTAGAGACATTGTTTGTAATCTTGAAGCTGCCTTATTGAGGGCTGGTGAGCTCGAAGTAACTGGCCCTGAGGTCTTACGGTTTCGAGTTTTTGGTGTGAGTCCCCGAGTGTTCAGGAACTTCTTGGTCCTTGGGCCGTTTCTTGTGGAAATAGCAAACCCTTTTGTTTTTGGAAACACAAAGCTTTTGAGGGTAAATGATATTCCTCTGATAACTTGGTACAAGTATATATTGTTTTTCCTATCGAGGGTTCGATTATTCTATGCGGACACGGTTCATTTGACTGTTTGGCCCGATACATCATTTTCCTATTTAAACATTAATTGCATATTTTCTACTTGTTCAAATTCACAAAGTTGTTTGGCTGGGAACCACAATTGTGGATTCTGAGGGGTGCCTAACACCTTCCCCTTAGAATAATTTCAAGCCCTTACCCTATCTCTGGTTATCTAATCTGGTTTGTAAATAACCCAAATAGGTGTCCTAACGCACCTTAACTCGTTAGGTGGCGACTCTTCAAATTCTTGCATACCCCTTCCCAAAAGGAAACGAGTTGTCCCATATAATGTCAAAAACCCTTGACCGACCCAAAAGGAGTTTGAAAAAGGGGGCGCGACAGCATGGCGACTCTGCTGGGGAATACTTAGGCTTTTACCATTTCAAACCACTTTGTGAATTTGTACCTCTTCCCATTCCCCTTTCGTGCAATTAATTGTTTATTTCCTTCAAGCATTTAATTTTCCTCAAAAGCAAAACTGACATGCTTTCTTTTTTCTTTTCCTTGTAATCGCTTTTAAATTATAACTGTTGTATTTACTTATTTCATAACGGCAAATACATGACTACATGCCTTTACTGCTTATTTATTGCATAATCATTCTCAACATCATACTCCACTCGTGCCAAAACAAATCCTATAGAAACGCTTGATGAGTGGTTGCGCTCTTCCTATTTTATCACCCCTAAATTCGGAAAGGCTTGTTTGCGGTAAAACTAGTCGATCAGCGGTGCAGTCGACGGTTCCGTGCCTTTCCCCCTTGAGTTGTCCGCTCAAGGGTACCGATCTAATACCTCATAGAAACCTTACTCCGTTATGCTTTTGCATGCATCATGGTCAAACCTAGTTAGGCTAATGTGTTGTCCGCACAATGGCCTTTAAGACAGCCTTATCCAATAGTCCATCGGGTTTTTCATGATCCCAACGAACACAATCACGTTCTGTGCATTTATTTGGAGAACTAAATGCTTGTATGCTAATCATAAGTGTATAAATAGTCGAGTCTGGCGGGGGTAAGGTACTAACCATTTTGTCTTGCAGAAATATGAGGCACGAAGTCCCTAGACTCGGCATGGTTGCCAACATTCACCAAAGGCTTCTAAACTGGTGGGAGGACTTTCACTCTAGTGATAAGACACTTGTCAAGAAATACTTGCGTAACCTCCTAGACATTCAACCCAACAACATGTTGATCGAGGATGCCACTTTGTTCTAGGATAGCGAAAGAGCCCTCTTTCGTTTAGGGGACAATCAAATGACACCGTTGCTGGAGGAAATAGGAGGACTGGCGGGTCTAGTCTGGGAAACTCCTGGGTTGTTAATGCCTGAAAACCGCACAGGCAAGGGTTTCTTTAAAATGATGGGTCTGAAGAAGAATGCAGAGTTAGAGTGTCTGAAGAAGTCGTACATTCCTTTCGAGTATTTGTATGAAAGGTACGGTCATAGCAAGTTGTATCGTACCTATCATGACAAATTCGCCATAACATCTTTGGGACACATTCACCGTAGGATATTCGTCTTCATTGTTTGCTTCCTGGGGTTGATCGTATTTCCAACAAAGAAAGAAAGGATCCACACTAGACTGGCTATGGTAACCAAAACCTTGATGGAAGAAATTGATGGACAGACTTTCAACATCGTCCCTATGATTATCTCAGACATTTATCGAGCCTTAGAGCATTGTCGAAAGGGAGCTAAGCACTTCAAAGGCTACAACTTGCTACTACAACTCTGGTTCTTAGAACATCTCCAAAAGGGCCAATACCGACAAGAATTTCCGCAAAGGGTATGGGACAACCACATCGCTTTCCATCACCCAAAGCGAATGACGTATATTCCTGACAGGTTTGCTCAGCCCAAGACTGCCAAAGAGTGGGTAGAGTTCTGCGATAATCTGACTGAGGAGCAGGTACAGTGGATGTCCGAGTGGTATCCAACAGATGAATTCATCGTTAGGTCCAGGGACGCACCATTCTTGGTGCTAATCGGTTTGAGAGGAACATATCCGTACGTCCATCTCCGGGTTATGAGACAAGCAGGTAGGAAGCAAATTATACCAAGGGTCGACAAGATGAGCCATTTCCGAGCCGACTTTCAGGATGATGATACTCCTCACAAGTGCCAAGCCTAACACATGTGGCATTGTAATATCATAATGGAAAAAGCACGATCGAACTAGAAAGATATCATGAAGGTTGTACACCTTTCTACTCAGGGTGGTTCGAAGATAAATGGGATGGTCTAAGCAGGCCAGGGTTCATCCGAGGCCACAGGATCATAGATGAAAAGGCCGAGGCTCAGGTCAAGAATAATCAACTGTGTAAGAGGATCCATAAATGTGCGGATGAGCACCATGAGATACACGAAACCAACAAGAGATTGAGTGAAGAATGGAAAGACATGGTCGTCCGTTCCAACAGAAAGTTGGAATACTTGGAGCGAGGCATAGTCGAGCTGGGGGGTAAGATCGTCAAGAGGGTTGAAGATTGTCAAAAGGCTTAGGGGAACGAAGGTGGACATTTGGCCAGAGCATATCTACTTTTAGGACTTCACGATCTGGGGAACCTGTTCGAAGGAATCAAGGATTCCGAGTCTGGGGAAGGTCCTTCTGGGACCAAGTAGTATAGGATTTCTTTCGCTTTATCAATGTAATAAGGCCAATGGCCATTAGTGACTTTATTTCTTATTTTTAGTATCGTTTGGATTTGTCTATTTTTTACATTAATGAAATGAGGCATTTTGGCATCCAAGTTCTCCAAATTAAATTGTCGTTAAGCCTTCTTCGGGCACAATGAGGTTCCCAAATTAGGAAACTCTTTGTATTCCCGCACTATGTGTTTAAATATCGCAATATTTTTTCATAATGCTCACTGACTTGGCTACCTTTATTTTTGTTTTTGCTTTATTTATATTTTTCTTTGATTATTCCCCTCCCCAAAGGTTGGTTCGTGCACTCTTGCATCATCATCATATTACACAAGATCCAGGGGCCCTCCGCCTTCTCCTCCTCCTAGTCCTCCTAAAGGCAAAGGCAAAGGCAAAATGGAAGATTCAAGCAACATCAGAAAAGAAAACACAATGTTAGTTGAACGAACAGAGGATCCTAACGATCAAGGTACTCAGGTTCAGAATGAGGCTATGACACAACTCGAGCAAAGGTTCGTGAAGCTCCAAGGGGAGCTTGAGCAAGTCCGGAATTTGGCGAACCTATCTTTCTCACTTAGTGTCCCTAATGTCACTCAGAATCCCATACCTCCTCAAAAAACCCCCAAACAAGAAAAATCTTCCCAACACTCATCATCACATAACTCCACCAAAAAATCAAACTATCCCACCACAACACCAGCACAACACCTGCCACGCTCCGAGAAACACCTTGATAATCATCCCTGAACCGCAAAACTCCACAAATGACAATCTTTACACCCAAGCACCAGGCCATCACAACAACCCCATTTACGTGGAGACTATGCCATACTCCGCCCAACCCATTTCATACACACCTGAATCCAGTGAGAAAGATTTTCTTACCAAGAATCTGGCTGAGGAACTCAAGAAGCTAACTAGTCGAGTTCAAGGCGTTGAGAGAAGCAAATGAGTTGAAGGACTGAACTATGAAGACCTCTGCATACAACCTGATGTCGAACTACCCGAGGGGTACATACCTCCTAAGTTCGATGGTAAAGATGATCCGAGGGTCCATCTGAGGACCTACTGTGATAAGCTAGTTGGAGTAGGGAAAGATGAAAAGATTCGAATGAAGCTGTTTATGAGGAGCCTAACCGGGGATGCTCTGTCTTGGTACATCAGCCAAGACCCCAAGAAATGATCGAACTAGGTAAGCATGGCAACCGACTTCATGGACCAGTTCAGGTTTAATACAGAGAACGCGCCAGATGTGTTCTACATCCAGAATCTGAAGAAGAAGCCTACGGAAACTTTTCAAGAGTATGCTACTGGCTGGAGATCTGAAGCTACTAAGGTAAGTTCCGCCCTAGACAAAGAACAAATGGATAAGTTCTTTGTCTGAGCTCAAGATCCACAACACTTTGAGCGGTTGATGGTGATCGAGAACCATAAGTTCTCTGATATTATCAAATTGGGTGAAAGAATTGAGGAAGGAATCAAAAGCGGTATGGTCACCAACTTTGAAGCCTTACAAGCTACAAATAAGGCCCTACGGCCGGGCGGTGTGTCCAAAAAATGGGATGTGGGAGCCATGATGGTTGCACGAAGAACTAAATCCCCACTAAAATACCAAACCTACCAAACACCTCCACTCACATATCAGCCAACACCTTCATACCAAGCACCCTCGCCTACATACCAATCAACACCTCCACCAACATATCAGTCATCTCCACCACCCACCTATCAGCCGCAATCTCCCTGATACTCCTAGCCCGCTCCTGTTTACCATACCTATAACTCTCAACCATCCCACTATCAGTCACCCCCTGCTCGCCAAAACTTCCCTAGACTTTGACCAAACATTGACTGCAGACCTCCTAAACAATACACCACCATTGTTGAAACTATCGACTAGTTGTATGAGAAACTCAAAACAGCTGGTTATGTCACTCCCATCCCTGCTATCGTAACCCCTGAGAATCTTTCTCAGTTGGTTAACCCAAATAAGTCTTGTGCAAACCACTCCGGCATGAAGGGACACAAAATCGATGAATGTCGCTCCATGAAGGATAAGATACATTCTCTGATAGATAACAAGATCATTGTAGCAAAGGAATCCACTCCCAGTGTCCGCAACAACCCACTTCCAGAGCATAAGGGTGGAGGCATCCACATGATCGAAGTAGAAAAATATTGGGACCCAGAGGGGTCAATTGGGTTGATCATAGAGGGTGATGATCCAAAGAAGCCCGCAGTCCCTCTCAATCCTATCATAGTCCAGATCCAACCATCTGGAGATGTTGAGGTAGCTACATCAGTGCCTTTTGAGTTTTAAACAGCAACATGCAAAGACACCTGCGCCGTTTGAGGTCGAAGTTATACCACCTGCAAATGCGCCTGCACCATTTGAGGTTGCTATCATGCCAACTGCTAAGACGCATGTACCATTCGAAGTGAGGGTAGCTGCACCAATCACGGTGGCGATATCAACCACGCCACCTTTCTACACCAGTGTCGTACCATGGGATTATGTAGCCGAGGCAAGAAGGAAAGGCAAAGTCAAGATTGAAGAAGCTACTACGGCACAGGGAATGACAAGGACCGACAGAGTTTATATGCCTGAACACTTGGCGGAATCAAGCAAACAGTCTTCCAACAGGGCACCCATTATTGAGACAGGCCCAGATGACCTTTGGAGGAAGGTGCAGGCCCAAGAGTACTCTGTCATTGACCAGTTGAACAAGACATCAACTCAGATATCTATTCTTTCCTTGCTGCAAAATTCAGAGACACACAGAAATGCTTTGATGAAGGTACTCAATAAAGCATACGTGCCAAACAACATCCCCAGCGGGGAAATGGTCAATATGGTAGGTCAAGTGTTGGAGAGTCAGAAGATTACTTTTCATGAAGACAAGCTGTCGCCCGAGGGGTTGGGTCAAACAAAACCTTGCACATCACTGTGCAATATGAAGATTATTTCACCACCAGGATTCTGATCGATGGGGGATCCAGTCTCAATATATGTCCATTAACAATGCTTAAGAAATTGGGCAAAGGGTTGTACGAGATAAGAGAAGGGTCGATGAATGTTAAGGCTTTCGATGGTTCGTAGAGGTCCTCCATCGGCGAAATCAACCTTTGTTTGCAAATGGGCCCAAATGGTTTGAAGTTGACTTTCAGGTGATAGACAAATCGGCGTCCTATAATCTGCTACTAGGACGGCCATGGATCCATGCCGCAGGGGCCGTGGCGTCAATGCTGCATTAGGAAATGAAACTTGAATGGAACCATCAAGAAGTAATCATCCACGGAGATAGTAGCAACCCTATGTACAGTCGCCAGACCATTCCAGTAGTTGAAGGTGGAAGGAAGCAAGGTGGAAAGACTTATCACCACATTGAACGGGTCAATGTGATAGACAAGGACAAATGGTGGAATAGTAAGATAGAAAGCATCATGAAGTGGAGAGGGTATGATCCAGGTAAAGGGCTCGGCAAGAACCTCCAAGGAATCTCCAAATTGATACAGCTCAAGCGCCATGGCACTACTTTTGGTCTAGGGTACAAATATACTTGGGAAGAGTTCAAGAACTGGTCGCCACCTTGGCGCGATCCTTATTACCCATTGGAGCAGCCAATACCACATCTGGAGCATACCTTTCAGCAGGCCGATATTATATGGGGTTCAAAGGAAGAAGAAGCACTGGCAGCGCTGAAGAACCTATTTTTGCAAGACGACGAAATGGATTGCTGTGTCATTTTTTAGGAGGAGGGGGAGGAAGGCCCTTCCATCCAGGCCGTGAGCAGAGGAACATCTCTCAAGAATTGGACTATTAGGACAGCCAGGGCCCGATGAGCCTCGGGGTAGCAAGGCTAAACAAGTATTGTTCATTTGTTTTACTAAATGATTTCCTTTTTGCACTTTTTTTATTCCTCCAATAAGAGCTTCAATGTTAAAAACTTATCAAAAGCACTTTTACGTTTTTGTGAATGAATATTTATTACTATCATTTTTCTCCCAATACTTTATCTATACATCATTACTATTTCTTGTGTTGATGAACTGATGATTGTGACATGCAACGTAACAAACGGACCTTGATTAAGAAGAAGAAGATGATATACCTGATGAGATTGTTTCTGCGCCTACACAACATATCTCATATCAAGGATGGATCCCTTGAAGTACATCTTTCAGAAGCCCATGCCCACTGGCAAGCTGGCCAAGTGGCAAATCCTGCTGAGTGAGTTCGACATTGTCTATGTGACTTAGAAAGCGGTAAAGGGACAAGCATTGGCAGACCATCTTGCTGAGAACCCTGTGGATGGAGAATACAAACCCCTGAAAACGTATTTTCCCGATGAAGAGGTATCATTCATAGGAGAAGATATTGAAGAATCCTATGACGGTTGGAGAATGTTCTTCGATGGAGAATCGAATTTCAATGGAGTCAGCATTGGAGCTTTCCTGATATCGAAAACTGGTCAACATTATCCGGTATCTGCTAAACTCAGATTCCCCTGCACCAACAATATGGCAAAATATAAAGCCTGCATCTTAGGGATCAACATGGCCATTGAGATGAACGTCCAGGAGATGTTAGTGATTGGCGATTCCAACTTGCTCACACATCAAGTACAAGGAGAATGGGCTACTAAGAATTCCTAGATACTTTCGTATCTTCACCACGTGCAGGAGTTAAGAAAGAGGTTTACGAAGAAGGAATTTAGGCACGTCCCCAGAATTCAGAACGAGTTCGCCAATGCATTGGATACTCTGTCATATGTGATACAGCACCCATATAAGAATTTTATTGATCCCATTCCAGTAAAGATCTATAGCCAGCCATCTTATTGCGCCCATGTTAGTAGAAGACGGAAAATCTTGGTTCCATGACATCAAAGAGTATTTGGCAAAGGGGGAATACCCAGAACTTGCAAATCACGTTCAGAAATGCACGCTTCGAAGATTATCCAACAACTTCTTTCACAGTGGAGGAATCCTGTACAGGAGGACTCCCAATTTGGGACTATTGAGATATGTCGATGCAAGGGAAGACTCCAAGCTACTTGAGGAGATACACGCTGGGACCTGTGGCCCACATATGAATGGTTTTGTCTTAGCAATGAAGATACTCAAGGCAGGTTATTTCTGGATGCCCATGGAAACAGACTGCATCCAGTATGTCCGGAAATGTTATCGATGTCAGGTACATGCAGATATGATAAAGGTGCCTCCAAACGAGCTCAACGCAACAAGCTCATCATGGTCGTTTGCCTCCTGGGGCTTGGACGTTATTGGACCAATCGAACCTACCACCTCCAACGGACACAGGTTCATCTTGGTAGCAATTGATTATTTCACTAAATGGGTTGAAGCAACATTCTACAAAGCGGTGACTAAGAAAGTCGTGGAAGACTTTTTCCGCGATCGTATTGTTTGTCGATTCGGAGTTCCAGAATGAATCATCACCGACAATGGTTCCAATATCAATGGTGACCTGATGAAAGCTATGTGTGAGACCTTCAAAATCAAACACATCCTATAGACCTCAGATGAATGGAGCTGTAGAAGCTGCCAACAAGAACATCAAGAAGATATTAAGCAAGATGATAGAAAAGCACAAGCAGTGGCATGAGAAGTTATTATTTTCTTTACTTGGATACCGCACCACAGTTCGCACGTCAATCGAGGCAACCCCTTACATGCTAGTTTATGGTACATAAGTTGTCATTCCCACTGAGGTAGAAATTCCTTCCCTAAGAATCATACAAGAAGCTGAGCTCAGCGATGCAGAATGGGTAAAGAGCCGTTATGAGCAACTAGCCCTCATAGACGGGAAAAGAAAGAACGCAGTATGCTCGATCAACTTTATCAGAATAGAATGACCCGAGCTTTTAACAAAAGGGTCAAGCCTAGACAGTTCACACCGATACATCTGGTGTTAAAGAAGAGCTTTCAACACCAAGATGAAGCCATAGGGAAATTCTCTCCCAACTGGCAAGGTCCGTATATGGTTCATCGAGTGCTGACAGGAGGAGCACTTATACTTGCAAAGATTGACGGAGAAGGCTGGCCAAAGCCAATCAATTCATATGCATTCAAACACTATTATGTGTAATCTTTATGCTTTTATCGATGATGTAAATTGAACTATGCCTGACCTAATTCCCGTTTAAGAGAGGATACGTAGGCAGCCCTATTGGTTCGGTCACAATTCAATAAAAATTTTCATTTTCCCCGCAATTGGAAATTGGGGCAGAACTTTGAGGAGGAACCACAAAATTCCGAAGCAAGTTCAGCCAATCGTCGCTGTGCTACAGTCAACCAATCAAACTGGGGCAGAATTTTGAGGAGGACCCTCAAATTCCGTAGCAGGAGAGGATGCAATGTCTTGAACCGTGTCACGATCGTCAATTCATCAAAAACTATTTTAAATTATATGTTTGTGTTATATCTTTACAAGATCATGCATACTTACTCTTGAAAACAACTTTGTTTAGCAAACGCTACCCCAATGATACGAACAGTGTCATCAGATCAAGAAGTACAAGTCAAGCAAAGCTAGAGGGGATACGAACCAACCTTCCCCATTTACAGAACTTACGATTTTTCTTAAGATGCAGGCACAAAGATTGCAAAAGCCCAAAACATACTGTCCGCCCGAGGGACAAATATTGTTAAAAGATACGATTCTGAAAACCGTCGGACCTGCCGACATTTATTACCAGCATAAAAAAATGATGCTCCATAATCTCAACACGCACAACGGTCACAATACTGGAGTTTATTACCAGCTAAGAATCTCCACTATCATCTATTTAATTTTGCATAAGGCTACCTTTCTGCCTTCCGAGACTAAGCTCTGTCTCCATCTTGCATAAGGCTACCTTTCTGCCTTCCACTTGCATAAGGCTACCTTTCTGCCTTCCACTTGCATAAGGCTACCTTTCTACCTTCCGAGACTAAGCTCTGTCTCCATCTTCATGAGGTTAAGCTCTACCTCCATCTTACATAAGGCAACCTTTCTGCCTTCCACTTGCATAAGGCTACCATTTCTGCCTTCCGAGAATAAGCTCTGTCTCCATCTGCATGAGGTTAAGCTTTACCTCCATCTTGCATAATGTCACGACCCAAAATCTATAGGTCGTGATAGCGCCGGACACCACTGTCAAGCAAGCCAACCCCTGATTTAGTTGAAATACTTTCCTGTTTAAAATTTTCGAAATTGTTGCCTTTACTCGCATTTCATAATCAAATAAATAAATTCTCGTGAATTAAACACAACAAATCATTTTAGTATAATAAGATAAATCTCATCACCTCCCAAAACCCGGTGACACGAGTACATGAGCAACTTCTATGAATTTAAACGATTATACAAAGCTTGTTCGAGGAACACATTGGACAAAGGCAATAAAGATAAAATGTAAGTACATAGAAGGGAGACTCTGTCAGCTACGGAACGCCTCCGGATGAATGTAGCCCGTATAAGTCTCCAAATCAATCAATGTACTATAAAGGTACCTGTGCAACACAATGCACAGAAAGTGTAATATGAGTACATGTGTAATACATATATGTACCCAGTGAGTATCCCGTCTAATCTCGAAAAAGTAGCGATGAGAGGTCGACTTGACACCCACTAAGGTCCAACAGTATAATGTAATAGAGTATAATGAAAACAGTAGGCATTTAAGACAGTGAACAACAATTATGTATAAAGCACAGAAATCCAAGTAAATACTGGAACAATAACAATGGTCACTTTCTTTCCCCCAAATATCCAATACAAGTCAATATCCATGAAACAATGCCAAATAATCATGCGCACACAGGAATAAGACAACCGGACGGAGTCATAAGGAAAGTTTCTATGCACTGTCGAGGATCGAACGACCCGTCCAATAAGTGCATCTCTCAATGTAATCATATCATATCATAGTACAAATCTCGTCCATGCACTGCCGAGGATCGATCGACCCGTCCCAAAAGTGCACCTTTCAATCCGCCGTGGCGTACGACCTGCTCCCATGAGAGTCGGGGAAGTCAAACATCGTTCGCGGAATGTAAATTGTGAAGCGGTCACATGCACACACAATATGCTTTAAAAATTTACTTTCCATAACCAATTCCTTCCAATTATCAAATTTCATAAAATCTCAGAGAAAAGCAATACCACGCATAATCATGAGTTCATAACATATATGTCATTTGCAAGAAAGAGTATAAGGCATAATGTGGCCCTAAACTTTTCCGACATGGAACAATTCCTTTTTATATTACTTTCCGTAAAACAATTTCTTTCGTATTATCTAAATTTCCATAAAACTCAGAGAAAACATAACTACGTATAGCATGATTTCATAACATATAGTTCATCACAAGAAGAACATAAGGCATAATATGGGGCCTAACTACCCGGACATAACAATAATAGCCGCTACGTACGGACTATCGTCACTTGGTACGTAGGTAGCCCCCACAAACAATTACACACAGCACAATTCCCTCTTACAAGGTTAGAAAGGAGACTCACCTCGCTTCGAAACTTCATAATCGGCTTCCAAGCCCTTCCAACGACTCCAATGGATGCACAACGCCCCCGAACTAACCAAACAACGACAACCCAATGAAAATATACTCTAATATTTGCTAAAAATTCAGATTATATAATTTCCCAACTCTGCTCAAGTAATTAACCAAAATGCCCTCGGGCCCACGTGCCCGGATTCCGAAATTCCTCGAAGATAAATTCTACCCATAACTTTACTAACTCAAATATACAATTTGTTACAATTTTCATGCTCAAATTCATGATAAAAGTCCAAAATCCCAAGTTCTAGGTCTTCCCCAAAAATCCCAAATTTATACAAATTTTCCATGTCTAAATCCATGTAAGATCACATATTTAACTCAAAAATGGGAAGAAATCACTTACCTTGTGTTGCTTGGTGAAAATGCCTCCTTGAGCTCTCCAAAATCATCCAAGCCAAATGAAAGAAATGGGCCAAAATTCGTGTTTAAAGAATCTGCCCATGCTTCATCGAGTTGTACCTTGCACTTGTGTTGTGCAGGTTGTACATCCTATTACAATTTTCCCTTGTTGAACACCTTCTGTTAAAACACCATAACTTCTTGTAGAAATATCCAAATAACAAACGATTTGAAGATTTAGAAACTAGACTCGAAGATATTTAATTTGATAGGCTGTACCATATAAATCTTTAAATATCCCTAGATATGAGCTTCTAAAGTCGGCTCCATGTATTAGAAAATTCTGGCAAAACTGCTCCACCGGCCATCTTCAATCGGTCATAACATTTTTCACAAACCTCTAAATGACTAATGGTTTAATTTTATAAAAACTAGACTTCACGATCTACAACTTTCATGTTTTGCAAATATTCAGATTCCTTATAGATTCTTATATATACGCTTCCAAAGTTAGCTCTTCGATGCATAAATTGCTGTACAAAAGTGCAGCACAAATTTCTGCAATTTTTCCTTCTTTTTTTTTGTCCGAAATTCATTTCGTTAACCTTCTGAAATCTACCCGAGGCCCTCTGGACCTTAACCAATTATACCAACATATCCCAAAACATGATACGAACTCGCTCGAGGCCTCAAATCACATCAAACAGCGTCGAAATGATGAATCGTACTCCAATTCAAGCTTTATGAACTTTGAAATTTCAAACTTCCAAATCCGATGCCGAAACCTATCAAATCACGTCCTATTGACCCCAAATTTTGCACACAAGTCATATTCGACATTACGGACCTGCTCCAACTTTCAGAATTGGAATCCGACCCCGATATCAAAAAGTCAAACTCTCGGTCAAACTTCTCAAAAACCTTCAAATTTCTATCTTTAGCCAAATGACTTCAAAATGACCTCCGAACATCAGAATTCACTTCTGATCGCTCTCCCAACTCCAAAATCACCATACGAAGCTATTCCCGGACTCGGAATCCCAAACGGACATCAATATCATTGAAATGCGCTTCAAGCCAAACTTAGGAAATTTCTTCAAAAATGTTGACTTCCACAATATACACCGCAACGCTCCCAGGTTATTCAAATCCCGATCCGGACATACGCCCAAGTACGAAATCATCATACGAACCTGCTGGAACCTTTGTATCCTGATTACGAGGTCGTTTACTCAAAATTCCAGTCTTACTCAATATCTTCAACTTAAGGCTTCTGAAATGAGAATTTTCCTTTCAATTTAACTCCGAACCTCCTAAATTTCAACTTTGACCATACACACAAGTCACAATACCCGAAATGAAGTTGTTCATGACCCCCAACTACTGAACGACGCGCTGGATCTCAAAACGACCGTTCGGCGCAATGTAATGAATTTTAGAATTTCAAAGTTCTTAAGTTTGATTAATTTGGTTTTGGGGTTGAATTTTGAGTTCCGTTACTGTTTTTCATGTTCCGGAAGTTCGAGCGAGTCCGTATCACGAATACAGACTTGCCGGTGCTTTTGGACGGGGTCCCGAGGGGCTCGGGGGTGTTTTAGAACCCCGGGTGCTAAGTTAGAAAAACCAGAAATTTTATGTCTGGTTTCCTTCTCTGCGATCGCAGAAGCAGGGATGCGATCGCAGAGAAGTAATTAGGCTGGGCCATCCAATGTTCTCTATGATCTCAGACATCACTCCGCGATCACACATGGTCCCCTCCCCAACCCTCTGCGGTCGTAGACTCACTCCTGCGATTGCACAAGTCACCTACCCCCTACTACCTGTTCCTCTCTGCGGTCGCAGACCTCACTCCTGCGATCGCATAAGCCTACCTCCCCACCCTCCGCGATCGCAGGCCCCATCTATGCGATCGCATAGTGCCTCTCGAGGTCCAGGGTCATTTGTTATTCGCGATCGCAGGCCTGATGACGCGATCGCAATGAAGGTTTTCTTGGGCAATATTTAAATGCCCAATTACGGGCTTTCTTCCTCATTTCCAATTTCCAAACTCCATTGAAGCATCTTAGAGCTGGGGGAAATGGTTGTCCAACGCCACTATCATCTAAGGTGAGTGACTTCTTCTCTATATTATCAATCTTTCATGGAATTCAACTAATTTTGTTCTTAAAAATATCAAAATCATGGGAAAAATTGGGTAGAAATTCCTAGGGATTTTATAATTAGTGAATTATCCCTTTTTATCCATGAATTCCTAAATAAATTAGGTAATTACGATCCTTAGGCTTCGGGTAATTCATTCCTTCGAGAATTTTCAAAATCCGAACGCGTGGGCCCGGGGTCGAAATTTCAAAAACCTTTCAAGAATACTATATTTTGGAATTTCTTGTTAATTCTTATTCTTGGAGCATAAATTGATTCAATTATGCTATGTTTGGCTAGTTGTGAGCGGTCGAGGGTAGTTCCGAAGCTTTGAGCGCATTCTTGATCCGGTCTTTGGTCTGAGGAGTGCTTCGTCGAGGTGAGTCTCCTTTCTAACCTCGTAAGAGGGAAATTGTCCCTCTAGGTAACCTTTTTTGCTATGTGATCTTGTTTGGGGGCTACGTACGCACCAAGTGGCGAGAGTCCGTACGTAGTGGCTATTACTGCTACGTCTGGGTAGTTAGGACACAGCATGTTTATTGTTTTCCCTGTTGTAGCATAGATATGACTTGTATACTTGTGTGATTGGTACTGTTGTCTTTGAACGTTGTGTTACTTGGCTTGATTTAAGTGTGATAAGAGAATCACGGGATGGGATCGGGTCGTATGCCATGGCAGAGTGATGAGTGATTATACTATGGGATCGAGCCGTACGCCACGGCAGAGTGATGATTGATTATATTATGGGATCGGGCCATACGCCACGGTAGAGTGATGAGAAAGTATATTATGGGATCTGTCCGTACGCCACGCCGAAGACTACAGGGTGGGATCGGGCCGTATGCCATGGCGGAGATTGAGACTACAGGGTGGGATTAGGCCGTACGCCACGGTGAAGATTTACAGGATGGGATCAGGCCGTACGCCACGGCGGAGCGATGTGAGTGAGTACCATATGGGAGCGGGTCGTACGCGACGGCGGATACCATACTTGTTTGATTTGAGATTGTTATTTGATGCCGGATATTGATGTACTTGATTATTTGTTTTACTTGCCTACAGTTTTCCTTACATCCTGCTTACTTTATTACTGTTGGACCTTAGTGAGTATCGAGTCGACCTCTCGTCACTACTTCTTCGAGATTAGA
>MDKH01167860.1:0-18624 GCA_005239495.1 Nicotiana undulata | reverse complement strand
ATTAGCCTTGGCTTATAGCCGGCTAATGATAGAAAATAGCAGAGAGAGTAGTAGCAGAGTAAATAAAGAAAGAGAGAAAGTGCAAGAGAGCTTAGAGCAGTATTGATAAAAGAGAATATGTTTGAACACAAGTATGTCCGGTGTCATTGAAAGACATAGAGTATTTATAGTTTCAAATAGGTAGTAAGAGACAATGGTAAAAGAGGACAGAATCAAATAAGTGTAAGAAAATACCCGGTTCCCTTAAGTCAAGGGATTCAAACTCAAAATGGTAAAACACATAGCCATATAAGGTAAATAATGTCAGCACAATACTTAAATAAGGAAAAAATCAAGGTCTGTTAAGTAACAAGGAATCTCGGAATCAATTAACTGAAGAATCAAGACAAATCACTCCCTTAAGCTAAGGGACTGGAATTCAACAGTAAAACACATAATTTCATAAGGAAAAGTAAAATCAGTCAAGACTCCATTTAAGGAAAGGAATAATAGGGTAAACAATTAATACTAGATTCAGAAAGCCATAGTAGTTCAGAAAATAGAGCAAATTAATGAACAAGGTAAGTGAATCAATCAGTCTAAACAAACATGCAGAGTTTTCATATTCTCAATCATATCATTCAATAAAGAAATCAGAGTCAATCGAGAGGGATTTATGCTCCAAATTTAAACACATATATAGAGAAGCTAATAAGCATAGCGCGGACAAGTTCATAGATGCATAAACAATCACATATAGATAACACGAGTAGGTTAGGCCTTAGAAACTCAGTAGAACATGTTCGAGGTACAGAAACTTAAACGGAGAGAGAGTCATGCTAGACATAGAGAAATTAGGGTTTTAACATAGGCGAGATAACAATCACAGAATCATCACAATATGCAGAGAATAGACTTAAGAGTGAACAGAAAACTCAGTAGGAGTCAAATGGTCCAACCAGCATGAAGATACGGACATAGAAGTCTAAGAAAATTAGGATTTTCAACATAAAACAATGTTAAAAATAGTAAGAGCATGTAATCAGTAAATATGCAAGGGAAAAACTCAAGCATACAAGTGAAATCAGTTTGAGCCAGTATAGAAAAATCTTAGAGAAAACCCTAACTAAAAATACTCAAAAATGTTTTAAACTTGATAAATCTTAAATATCGAGTTGAGAATAGTGTAAAACATAAAGAAACAAGTTTAAAATAATTAAAGATAATAGAGATTCAAGAGGTTCAAGTCAAATATTAGGGTTTCGTAAGAACCATAGTAAGAACATGAGAACCTTCCATGAAACTCATGGATGGTGGTGAGGAAGGCAAGGCAGCATTAAAACCCATCGGAGAAAGGCCGGACTCAACCAAGGCAAAGCCCCAGTAGCCGTTGGGTATGATAGAGACCCATGGCGGTCTCAGAGGTAAAGTAAGCCAGAGCGAGGAGGCGTCAGGGTGGCTGGTGGTCGAAAGGGGTGAGGCTGGAAGTGGCCGGAGAAAGTCATCAGAGAAGACAAAGAACCAGAAGGCTCTAGAGAGAAGGGGAGAAGAAGAGACAAAGACAGAGAGTGAGGAGTCTCGAAACGAGACGGGGATGGGGGGTTAGGTGGGAGTTAATTTAGGAAAGGGGAGATCTGGGCCGTTGATCTTATTTGATCAACGACTCAGATTTAATTAGGGATTGGGCCTGGTATGGATTGAAGATTGGGCTGGGTTTATGGGTTAATTGGGTTGGGTATTTAGGGGTTTAAATGTGGCTAGTATTTAAAAAAATAGGCTAGATGTTAAATACCCAACAAAGTAGATAATTAATTAATTAAAATAGCCAATAATTATATATAAATGAAATTAAGTTTAAATAAATGAAATTAATGGAATTAAACAATATTAAATATAAAAATGACTAATTATCGAATTAAAATAATATATAAGTGTGCAATTGGGCTATAATTGCAAAGTTACTGTAATTAGAATTAAAGGATACCTAATTGCTAATTTGTGAAATAATTGAATCAGAATGGACAAAAATGATTAAAAATGATATACTGAGTTGTGACACATTTCGAAATTATTTATAACATAATTTATGAATAATTATTTAAATATGAAATATTGAATAAGCATGCGAATAATTTAATAAAATAGGGAAAATAGGGAAAATGCTTATTATTTTAAATAGTGATTTTGAAAGCTTATATGCAAGTTTGAAAATAATTTTGAGGAAAAATGGGTATCAACAGCTGCCCTTCTTTACCGGGGAAGGATGAAAGAGTTGTCGGGTAAAGATATGATGGCCAATTTTGACCGAGATGAAACTGTGGGATAGGATTTGGCCGCACCCTGGTTTCTGAGTTGCCTACATATCCCTCGTTTTATAGGAATCAGGCCGTATGTAGTTCCGGGATCATCGGAGAAATATACCGGTGATGTTTCACAAGAACGGACGCAAGGTGCATGGTAAGGTAAAAGTAGGAAGGTCTTACGGGGTTGTATCGGAGAACTGGAGCGGTTCGCTCCTTCCTGGTTGGCTGTTCCGGCCAGGTTACCTACAAATAGAGAACAACGGACATTGTGCATAATATAAACATGATGCAAGTTCCTATTGGACGATGAAAGTTGTCTTCGGACAATTTAGAATGATGTCCTTAGACCATGATGTCCTGGGCCATGAATCGCTTGGCGCGGGATTCGCAGCCTATGAAATGATGTTCTCGGGCCATGAAGATGGTGCCTCCGAACCATGATGCCTTTGAATAATGATATGCAAGTTGAATAAAAGAGATCCTTAAGCCATGAATAGATGTTCTCGGCCCATGAAAATGGTGCCTTTGAACGATGACGCCTTTGGACAAGTTAGCGATATTTCAGCCCATGAAGAATGCAGTAGTATAATGTTGACAAGATAGAGCTTAGTCTTGCGATTTGTGAAAATAAAGAGGGCAGAGCTTAGCCCGAAAGAAAGCGTAAATAAATAATGTAACGAAAGGTGACTGCTTTGAAAAGGTAGAAAGGGGCTTAGCGTAATGAAGTAAGATGCGGAAAGAGGTAGCGTAGAACCTTGAAAGGCAGAATGATAGCCTTATGCAATACATGAAATAAAATGCAGGGGAGGTAGCATAGAACCTCGGAAGACAGAATAGGTAGCCTTATGCAAGAAGTAAATGCAGAGGAGACAATGCTTAGTGTCGGAAGGCAGAAAGGTAGCCTTATGCAAAGATGCGAATGCATAAGTAATACATGCCTACCTATTTTGGAATAGCGCAACCATTCATTGTAAGCGTTTCCATAGGATTTTGTTTGGCACGAGTGGAATATGAATGCGGAGCATGATATGCAATAATAAGCATTAAAACAGATTTGGAGAACTTAACGTGAAAATACATGCCTACCTTTCTTTACCGCTTCCCTCAACGTGAAAATACATGCCTACCTGTTTTTATTCTTATTATTGCATATCATGCTCCGCATTCATATTCCACTCATGCCAAACAAAATCCTATAGAAACGCTTACAATGAGTGGTTACGCTATTCCAATATTATCACCCCTAAATTCGGAAAGGCGTATTTGCGGTAAAACTAGTCGATCAGCGGTGCAGTCGACAGTTCCGTGCCTTCCCCCTTGAGTTTTCCGCTCAAGGGTACCAGTCTAAAACCCCAATAGAAACCTTACTCTATTGTATGTTGCATGCATCATGGTCAAACCTAGCCGGGCTAACGTGTCGTCCGCACAATGGCCTTTAAGATAGCCTTGTCCAAAGTCCATTGGGTTTCCCTGGAACCCAAAAGGACGCATTCACATTCTGTGCATTTATTTAGAGAACTTAAATGCTCATGCTAATTATTGATGTTAAATAGTCGAGTCTGGTGGGGGTAAGGGCCTAACCCTTTTGTTTTGCAGGAAACGAGGTACGAAGTCCCTAGATTCGGCATGATCTAAAATATGCCAAGAGAGCCAAGCTTGGTGAAGGTCCTTCTGGGACCCAATTAGATAGGATTTTCTTTTCCGCTTTACCAATGTAATAAGGCCGATGGCCATTAGTGATTTTATTTCTTGCTTATTGTTTTTGTATTTGGATTCGTCCATTTTTACATCAATAAAATGAGGCATTTAGTATTTTAAGTTCTCCAAATTAATTTGTCGCTAGGCCTACCTCGGGCACAAAGAGGTTCCCCAACTTAGGATGCGTTTTACATTTTTGCATTAGGTGTTTAAATTACCGCAATATTCTTCATAATCCTCACTGACTTCCTTACCTTTTGTTTTGTATTTCTTTATTTATTATTCCCCTCCCCAAAGGGTAGTCCGCGCACTTTGGCATCAACAACTTATTGCACAAGATCAAAGGGGCCCTCCTCCCAGTCCTCCCAAAGGAAAAACAAGGGTAAAATTAAGATGGCGGATGCAAGCGGGACCAGAAAAGACAACAGGGATGAGGTCCACCATGGGATAAATCACCTTGTGCTAACAGATGGGACCAACTTGGTTCGATGTAGATTTCCAAGTGATAGATGTGCCTGCGTCCTACAATTTACTGTTGGGACGACCTTGGATCCACGCTGCTGGGGCCGTGCATCAACCCTACACCAAGCTGTGAAGTTTGAATGGAATCACCAAGAGGTAATCATTCATGGCGATGGTAGAAACCATATCTACGGTCGCCAGACCTTTTCGGTCATCGATGGAAGGATGAAGTTGGGTGGGGAAATCTATCACAACGTAGAACATGTTAACGCCATTGACAAAGACAAGTAGTGGGGCAGTAAGACCGAAAGCATATTGAACTGGCAAGGGTACAAGCCGGGTAAAGGGCTCGGTAAGAATCTCCAAGGAATAACAAAGCCAATAACACTCAAGAAGCATGATACCACTTTCGGTCTGGGGTACGAGTACACTTGGAAGGAGTTCAAGGACTGGTCACCACCATGGCGCAGCCCCTACTACCCGTTGGATCAGCCAATACCCCACATAGAGCATACTTTCCAGCAAGCTATAACATATGCTACAGACGAAGAAGAGGCGCTAGCGTCAATAAGGGATCTATTTATGGATGATGAGGGCATGGACTGTTGTGTCATTCTTGAAGAGGAGGGGGAGCAAGGCCCTTCCATACAAGTCGTAAGCTAGGGATCATGTCTCAACAATTGGTCCGTCAGGACAACAAAAGCCCGTCAAGCCTCGGGGTAGCAAGGCTAACAAAACAAGCATTATTTACAGTTTATTTATTTAAGGAATTTTCTTCTCGCATTTTTTATTTTCTGCAAGAAAGAGCTCCCATGTTTAAACTATTATTCAAGTTATCAGAGCATTTCAGTTATCTCATATTTACTTGCTACTACTTTCCTCCCCATTACTTTATTTTACACAGCATTACTATTACTTATCTTGATGAACCGACGACTGTGACCTGCAACGAGGCAACGCAACAAACGGATTCCGAGTCAGAAGAGGATGATATACCTGAGGATATTATTAAAGAGGTCGAGAACTTTGAGAATAGACCTAAGTCTAACTTGGACGAGACTGAGGTCGTCAACCTGGTAAACGCAGAGATCGTCAAAGAAACACGCATCAGCATTCATCTGTCGCCATCAGAAAAGGAGGAATATACGGAATTCTTAAGGGAATATGAGGACATATTCGCCTGGTCGTATGATGACATGACTGGCCTCAGTACATCTATTGTGGCCCACAAACTTCCAACCAATCCAACATGCCCACCCGTGAAGCAAAAGCTAAGGAAATTCAAACCAGACATGAGCTTGAAAAACAAAGAAGAGGTCACCAAACAGATCAACGCCGGGGTTCTCCGAGTGGTCGAATATCCTATATTAAGGAGTACTTGGCAGAGGGAGAGTACCCAGAGCTTGCAAACGCTACTCATAAGCGCACTCTTCGAAGGTTATCAAACAATTTCTTCCACAGCGGAGGAATCCTGTATAGGAGGACTCCTGATTTGGGTTTGATAAGATGTGTCGAGGCAAAGGAAGCAACGAAGCTGTTGGAGGAAATACATGCTGGCACATGCGGTCCTCATATGAATGGGTTTGTTCTAGCAAAAATGATACTTCGGGCTGGTTATTTTTGGATGACAATGGAAACAGACTGCCTCCAGTATGTCCGCAATTGCCATCGATGTCAGATACACGGGGATATGATAAAGGTACCTCCCAGTGAGCTTAATGCAACAGGTTCACCCTAGCCGTTCGCCGCTTGGGGCATGGATGTTATTGGGCAAATCGAGCCTGCCGCCTCCAACGGACACAGGTTTATTCTGGTTGCCATTGACTATTTCACCAAATGGGTCGAAGCAGCTTCTTACAAAACAGTTACTAAGAAGGTCGTGGCCGACTTTGTCCGTGACCGCATTGTCTGTCGGTTCAGAGCTCCAGAGTCAATCATCACCGACAATGGTTCCAACCTAAACAGTGATTTGATGAAAGCAATGTGTGAAACTTTCAATATCAAGCACAAGAACTCCACAGCATACAGACCATAGATGAATGAAGCCGTTGAGGCTGCCAACAAGAACATCAAGAAGATATTGAGAAAAATGATAGAAAAGCACAAGCAATGGCATGAGAAATTGTCATTTGCTCTGTTGGGGTATCGCATCACGGTTCGCACATCAACCGGGACAACTCCTTACATATTGGTATACGGTACAGAAGTCGTCATTCCTGCTGAAGTTGAGATTCCATCTTTAAGAATCATACAAGAAGCCAAGCTCAACGACGCATAAAGGGTAAGAAGCCGCTATGAGCAATTGGCCCTCATAGACGGAAAGAGAATGAACGCGGTTTGTCATGGTCAGCTATATCAGAATAGAATGACCAGAGCCTTCAACAAGAAATTCAAACCAAGACGATTCACACCGGGGCAGCTGGTGTTAAAGAAAATCTTTCCTCATCAAGATGAAGAAAAAGGGAAATTCTTTCCCAATTGGCAAGGCCCATACATGGTTCACCGAGTGCTAACATGAGGAGCACTCATACTGGCAGAAATTGATGAAGAAGTTTGGCCTAAACCAATCAATTCAGATGCAGTCAAGCGCTACTATGTGTCATTGATATGTTTCTATCAATGTAAATTGAACTACGCTTGACCTGATTCCCGTTTAAGAGGGGATACGTAGGAAGCCCTGTGGGTTCGGCCACATTTTAGGATGGAAACTGGGGCAGAATTTTGTGGAGGGACCTCAAAATTCCGAAGCAAGTTCAGCCGAGCATCGCACCAGTAACAACCAGAAGCCTTCACCCATCAAACTGGGGCAGAATTTTGAGGAGGACCCTCAAATCTCCGCAGCAAGAGAGGTTGCAATGTCTTGAACCGCGTCGTGGTCGTCGTTTCATCCAAAGAAAATTATTCTTTTCTATATGTTATATCATATTTTATAAAACCATGCATATTTAATTCTCAAAAACAACTTGTTTTAGCAACGCTACCCCTGTTGTACAAACAAAGTTATCATCATCAAGCAGACATGCCGATCCGAGCCAGTAGGGATACGAATTACCCCTCCCCTTTACAGAACTTATGATTTTTCTTTGGATGCAGGCACAAATACGGCGAAAGCCCAAGACATCCCATTATCCCTACAAGGCGCATGCTTCTCAAGGATACACTCTCGAACTCATCGCACATGCCAACGCTTACTGTTATCATTGCAAACGATATTTCATTCGCAACAATCGTATCACCTCACTTTATCATCAGCTAAGAACTCTTACTGTCGTTTTATTTTCTGCACTACATAAGGCTACTATTACGCCTTCCGAGACTAAGCATTGTCTCCCTGCGTTTTCTCGCATTGCATAGGGCTACCATTCTACCTTCTGAGGTTAAGCTCTACCTCCATGTTCATTCGCATCTGCATAAGGCTACCATTCTGCCTTCCGAGGTTAAGCTTTACCTCCATCTGCATTCGCATCTTTGCATAAGGCTACCTTTCTGCCTTCCAAGGTTAAGCTCTACCTCCGTCTGCATTCGCATCTTTGCATAAGGCTACCATTATACCTTCCAAGGTTAAGCTCTACCTCCATCAGCATTCGCATCTTTGCATAAGGCTACCTTTCTGCCTTCCGAGTTTAAGCTCTACCTCCATCTGCATTCGCATCTTTGCATAAGGCTACAATTATGCCTTCCAAGGTTAAGCTCTACCTCCATCTGCATTCGCATCTGCATAAGGCTACCATTCTGCCTTCCGAGGTTAATCTCTACCTCCATCTACATTCGCATCTTTGAATAAGGCTACCTTTTCCGCCTTTCGAGGTTAAGCTCTACCTCCATCTGCATTCGCATCTTTGCATAAGGCTACCTTTCTGCCTTCCGAGGTTAAGCTCTACCTCAATCTGCATTCGCATCTTTGCATAAGGCTACCATTATACATTCCAAGGTTAAGCTCTACCTCCATCTGCATTCGCATCTTTGCATAAGGCTACCTTTATGCCTTCCGAGGTTAAGCTCTACCTCCATCTGCATTCGCATCTGCATAAGGCTACCATTCTGCCTTCCGAGGTTAAGCTCTACCTCCATCTACATTTGCATATTTTCATAAGGCTACCTTTTCCGCCTTCCGAGGTTAAGCTCTACCTCCATCTGCATTCGCATATTTGCATAAGGCTACCTTTCTGCCTTCCGAGACTAAGCGTTGTCTCCTCGGCATTTACTTCTTGCATAAGGCTACCTATTCTGCCTTCCGAGGTTCTACGCTACCTCCCCTGCATTTTATTTCCTGCATTGCATAAGGCTATCATTCTGCCTTATGAGGTTCTACGCTACCTCTCTCCTCATCTTACTTCATTACGCTAAGCTCATGTCTACCTTTTCAAGGCAGTCACCTTTCGTTACGTTATTTATTTACGGTTTCTTTCGGGCTAAGATCTACCCTCTTTCTTTTCGCAAATCACGAGACTAAACTTTGTCTTTCCAACATCATACTACTGCATTCTTCATGGGATGAAATATCGCCAACTTGTCCAAAGGTGTCATCGTTCAGAGGCACCATCTCCATGGCCCGAGAACATCATTTCATGGCCTAAGGATCTCTTATATTCAACTTGCATATCATTATTCAAAGGCATCATGGTTCGGAGGCACCATCCTCATGGCCCGAAAACATCATTTCATAGCCTGCGAATCCCGCGCTAAGCGATTCATGGCCCAGGACATCATGGTCTAAGGACATCATCCTAATTGTCCAAAGACAGCATTCATAGTCCAACGGGAACTTGCATCATGTTTATATTATGCATAATATACGTTTGTTCTCTAGTTGCAAGTAACCCGGCCGGAATAGCCAACCAGGCATGAGCAGACCGCTCCAGTTCTCCGATACAACCCCGTAAGACCTTCCTACTTTTACCTTACCCTTCATCTTGCGTCCGTTCTTGTAAAACATGACCGGTATATTTCGCCGATGATCCCGGAACTACATACGGCCTGATTCCTGTAAAACCAGGGATATGTAGGCAGCTCAAAAACCAGGGTGCGACCAAATTCTATCCCGCAGTTTCATCCCGGTCAAAATTTGCCATCATATCTTTACCCAACAACTCTTTCATCTTTCCCGGGTTAAGAGGGGCAGCTGTTGATATCCAATTTTTCCTCAAATTATTTTCAAACTTGCATAAAAGCTTTTAAAATCACTATTTAAAATAATAAGCATTTTTCCCCTATTTCCCCTATCTTATTAAATTATTCGCATGTTTATTCAATATTTCATATTTAAATAATTATTCATAAACTATGCTAAAAATAATTTCAAAAATGTTTCCAGCTCAGTATATCGTTTATAATCATTTTCTAGTTGTTAAAATTCAATTATTTCACAAATTAGCCAATTGGGTGCCATTTAATTTCAATTGCAACAATTTTATAATCATAGCCCAATTGAACATTTTGTACTATTTTTATTCAAAACTTACATATTCTTTGAACTTAATATTAGTTAATTACTGTGATTTTACCTATTTTCACTCAATTTTGCTTTATACAATTATTAGCTATTTTTTATTAATTAATTATCTTTTTGTGGGTATTTAACTAGTAGCCATTTTTATTTTTAAATCTAGCCACATTTAAACCCCAAAATATCCAACCCAATAAACCCATAAACCCAGCCCAATCTTCAATCCATACTCGGCCCAATCCCTAATTAAATCTGAGCCATTGATCAAATAAGATCAACGACCCAGATCCCCCCTTTCCTAAAATATCTCCCACCTAAGCCCCCCTCCCCGTCTCATTTCGAGACTCTTCAATCTCTCTCTTTGTCTCTTCTTCTCCCCTTCTCTCTAGAACCTTCTGGTTCTTTGGCATCTCCGATTGCTCTTAGCTTGCCTCCGGCCACCTCCAGCCTCTCCCCTTTCGACCACCAGCCACCCTGACGCCTCCTTGCTCCGGCTTACTTTACCTCTGAGACCGCCATGGGTCTCTATCATACCCAACGGCTACTGGGGCTTTGCCTTGGTTGAGTCCGGCCTTTCTCGGATGGGTTTTAATGCTGCCTTGCCTTCCTCACCACCATCCATGAGTTTCATGGAAGGTTCTCATGTTCTTACTCTGGTTCTTACGAAACCCTAATTTTTGACTTGAACCTCTTGAATCTCTGTTATTCTTAACGATTTTAAACTTGTTTCTTTATGTTTTACCCTATTCTCAACTCGCTCTTTAAGATTCATGAAGTTTAAAACGTTTTTGAGTATTTTTAATTAGGGTTTTCTCTAAGTCTTTTCTATACTGGTTCAAACCAATTTCACTTGAATGCTTGAGTTTTATCCCTTGCATATTTACTGATTCCATGCTCTTATTGCTTTTTGTCACGAACCAAAACCTATGGGTTGTGATGGCGCCGGACACCACTGTCAGGCAAGCCAACCCCTTAATCAGTTGAAATACCTTCCTGTTTAACAATTTCGAAATCGTTTCCTTTATTGCATTTCATAATCAAATAAATATTTTTTTGTAAATTAAACACGACAAGAAATCTATTTAATTAAATAAAACAAGACTCAACACATCCCCAGAACCCGGTGACACAAGTACATGAGCAGTTTCTAAGAATTTATACAATTATACAACTCTTGTCCGAGAAATAAATGGGACAAAGGCAATAGATATAAGTACACAGAAGGGAGACTCCGGCAGCTGTGGAACGCCTCTGGATGAATGCAGCCCGTATAAGTCCCCAAATCGATCATTGTACTATAAAGGTACCTGTGCAACAAAATGCACCCGCACGCTCCCAAACTATCCAAATAACGATAATTCAATGAAAATACACTCAATAGATCATAACCAATTCAAATTACAAAGTTCCTCAACCCGGCTCAATGAAATGACCAAAATGCCCTCAGGCCCACGTGCCTGGACCTCGAAATTTCTTGAAGAAAATCTCTACCCGAAGCTTTACTAATTCAATTACACATTTTACTCAATTATTCATGTTCAATTCGTGGCTAAAATCCAAATTTCCAAATTTCTAGGTTTTCTTCAAAATACTAATTTTTCCACAATTTTTCATGTTTAATCCCATGTATAAACCTTGGATTAACTTGGAAATGAGAAGGAATCACTTACCTCTTGATGCTTGATGAAAATCACCCTTTGAAATCCTCCAAAATCGCCCCAACCAAGTGAAGGAATTGATGAAATGGCCAAAATCCCGTTTTTTAAACATTCTGCCCAGGTATTTACTCAGTGCGATCGCGGAGTACAATTTTCCAGCCCAAAATTTTCTCTTTGCGATCGCGGAAAGAGCTTCGCGATCGCGGAGAACAAATGCCCAACCTCCCGGACAGCCTCTAGTAGAATAGTCATAACCTTTTGCACAAAACTCCAAATGACAAATGGTTTAATTTTCTGAAAACTAGACTGCAAGATCTATAACTTTAATTTGTCGGTCACCTCCCAAATCCTTATATTTTGTGAGATATAATCTGCCACAATCAGCCCTGTGTAACACAAATTGTTTCTTCATCTTCCCGGACACCCTGTAGTATAACAGCCATATCGTTTTGTACACAAATCCAAATGCTAAATGGTTTATATTTCTAGAAACTAGACACAAAGATCTACAACTTTCATTCTTACATCACCTCCAAATGCCTTATTGATTGTGAGATATGAGCCTCCGAAGTAGAGTCAGTGCAGCAGAGCATTTCTTCTATGCGATCGCACAAGCATGCCTTCGATCGCATAGGCCTTTTTCCAGCTCCCTCCAAATCCTTCTCCGCGATCGCACCACTGAGGCCGCGATCGCACAAACCAAAAATCACTGCCCCTAAAGTCCTTCTCTGCGATCGCAAAGCAAAGGCTGCGATCGCATAGAACACCATCAGCACCAGAAAACCAGCAACAACAATTCAACCCGAAATGCCCCGAAACACACCCGAGGCCCTCGGGACCCCGTCCAAACACACGACTCAGTGTCATAACATCCCAAGAACTTGCTCGGGGCCTCAAATCGTCTTAAACAACGGTGAAATCACAAATCGTACTAAAATTCAACTTTATGAACTTTGAAAATTCCAACTTCCACATTTGATGCCGAAACTTATCAAACCACGTCCGATTGACCTCAAATTTTGCAGGAAAGTCGTATTCGACATTACGGACCTACTCCAACTTCCGGAATCGCATTCCGACCCCGATATCAAAATTTCCATTTCTGGTCAAATTCTTCAAAAACCTTCAGTTTTCTATCTTTAGCAAAATGACCTTAAATTGACTTCCGGATATCCGAATTCACTTCCGATCGCGCTCCCAACTCCAGAATCACCATACGGAGCTATTCCCAGACTCTTAATCCCAAACGGACATCAGTATCATTGAAATGTACTTCAAGTCAAACATAGGAAATTTCCTTAAAATACTGACTTTCCACAATATACGTTGAACTGCTCCCGGGTTATCCAAACCCCGTTCCGGACATACGCCCAAGTCCAAAATCATCATACGAACCTTCTGGAACCTTCGGATCCTGATTCCGAGGTCGTTTACTCAAAATCTCGTCCTTACTCGATTTCTTCAACTTAAGACTTCTAAAATGAGAAACTTCCTTTAAATTCAACTCCGATCTTCCGGAATTTCAATTCCGACCATATGCACAAGTCAATATACCTGAAATGAAGTTTTTTCGTGACTCCCAACTATTGAACGACGCGCTGGATCTCAAAAAGACCGATCAGGTCGTTACATTTTTAACATTGTTTTCCTAGACCTCTACATGAGACTATGTGTGCTAGCACGACTGTTCGTTTGAGTCTATGCGACTATGTTGTTTGAATGAATGTTACTATGATTCCTTAGCCTATCTTATGCTTGTGACTACTGGGGTTTCTCAGACTTGCATCTTTAACCTGCCTACTATGTCTAAGTACTCCTGCCTAGCCTATTTATGTAGTTGTGACTGTTATGTGATTATATGCTAGGCTCCATACTTAAAGGTCTAATTGACATACCCTACTTTTATTTCTTTCCCAAATTGGTTGACTCGTCTGGGGTAATTTATTCTTACTGTTGTTGCCTTAATTAACATATTCTGAGCCTTTGTCTTAATTGCTTGCTCTATTGCTTAGTAAACCTGTTTTCTTTGATTGAGTCTTGACTGATCTATTACCCTTCCTATATGTGTTACCGTTTGAATTTGAATCTCTTGAATTAAGGGATGATTGTATTGGTTCCTTGTTTAGATAGATCCTAGTCCCCTGTTACTTGACAGGCCCGGATTCCTTCCCTATTTAAACTTAGTACTGATTTTCCATTTACCATATATTGCTATGTGTCTTTACTATTTCTGAGTTTAAATCCCCTAATTTAAGGGAACCAGATATTTTCTTCACTGATTTGATTATGTCCTCTTTTTACCATTGTCTTTTACTACCTACTTGCAACTATAAATACTCTATGACTTTCAATAACACACACACACACAGAGACTTGTGTTCTTCTCTCTTATCAGTACTACTCTAAGCTCTCTCTTGTACTTTTCTCTCTTCTTTTCTTACTCTGCTATTGTTTGCTATTGGACGGCTATAAGCCTAGGCCAATACTGTGCTCATACTTGGCTCCTTCATTCTGCTGATCTCTCTTGTTACTGGTATGTCCTGATTAATTTCCAAGGTAACAAACCAATGTGGTTATTACTATTGCAGTATGTTGTATTCCTAGTTGTTTTCTACCTATGCTTCTACTGTTCTACATGCAATTGATGCCCTGTTTTGCCTAATGATACTTGCCATGCTCAACTCTTTACCTGTTTATGATTAAGCCAGTATTTGTTATGAGCTTTACCTGTTCTTGTATACATCTGTTAGGCCATTTCTATTCTTGTTCAGTATCATGTGTGAACCTTCCTATCCCTGGTTCCTTGAACCTTTCATATGTCAATACTTGACTTGCATGCTCATATGACTGTTACTTGCTCTTAATTTCACCTATCATAACTGTCTTCTTTTACTGTCTCATGTTACTGTCTAAACTTGGCCATTTCTTGGTCCCCTAAACCTCTTTGATTTTGTGTACTCATGCTTAAGTGAGTTTTCATAATATCTCTGTATCTCTTGTTGTTATTATGTGATCTATTTCCCTTTTGTACCATTATCCTTGTGTGCAACCAAGTATTGCTAAACTGTTGATTAATGTTTCTGTTTATTTTAAGTTAACCTTTCAAAAACTAATTCTCCAGTTTTGAAAACTCTTTTCTTAAACTATGAACTTTCCTCTCTTCCCTGCACATTGCACTACTCCTAGAAAATTAGGTCCTACCCCCTTCGTGTGAGCATTGCCTTGAGTACCCCTGGGTACTCATGGAACTTTGATACACAAGGCTGGTAATTCCACACTGCACTTTGTTAACATCTTGGCAATTTTCCTGGGTGCTGGTATTAGCCAGGGATCCATTGGGCCCTTTGGGAGCTTTGCCGCACCCAGGCCATTAAGGCTGTGAAACTCGAAAGGCGTGAGGCTGGGAGATTGGGCCTGGTTGAAGGATCCCTGTAGAATAACTTCTTATTTTCTTTTTTGTCATTAATGTAATTTATTATTAAGGTTTGTAATAATTTGTAAACGAATAATTGGGGCAGGATAGTGAATATGGGAGGAGTTATGCATGCTTAGCTTAGGTGATGGGTAGAGAAACATGCCTATAGGACTTTACTTGTGCATTAGATAACTTGTATAATACATGCATCTCATATGGTAGAAATCATGTTTTAGGTCTTCTCACTTTCAGCATGTTATCATCCTCATTTCATAATCCTGATCAGTTAATAACAAGCATAATAAACTGTCATGAGTTCATTACTGCATTTCCATCTTAGAAACCATGTGTTAGGAATTTCTGTGTGCATTAGATATCTTGTTGTTTATGATCTTATACTTGTTTGAATCGCAAATTCAAAACGCCTAATTAGCATGCTTAATCTAATAAAAATGTGGTTAGCCTACTCGAAACATTTTATGCAAATATATTCTTTAAATCAGAGTCAAAATACGCATGTTCACCTTTCGAGATAGTTAGGCAATGTATACGACGCCTAGGCAACTTTAAGCCGAATGCGATAAAATTAAACCAATTTTGTTTAAGGCTAATCAACCTCTTTAACCTTTTGAACCCGGTTGCTATCATTCTTGTTTTACTTCCCTGACATTCACTTGTTTTACTAAAACTCTGGCTCTATTTTAAAACAGTCTTGAAATTATACATTTGTTTCCCTTAGGAATTTCTGAGTTTTACACTGTTATGCTTTAAACTACCGGGTTTTTCAAAGGTACTTCACTCCACTCAAAATCGTGCCATTTTGAATCTTTTGCTCTGAATATCTAAAGCTACTGTATTTTGGTATCACTTATTATTTCTTTACTGCAATTATCTTTAACTACCATATATGTTAAGCTACTGTATTTTGGGTCATTTATCACTATTATTTACCAGGCCTCAATAAATTTCGGTTATGTATTCTGAAAGTTTTAAATCATTGCACTTCTAAATTTTACCACTCCCCCCTAGACAACTGCATTTTCTAAAAAAATCAACTATTTCTCTGAATTATCCCTTTATTAAGTCTTTTCAAAAACAGACTCCTCTTGCAACTCACTGTTTTACCAAAAAATGCTTTTTTAAAACTCCATGTCTGAGACTCTAAATGTGTTTGAGACGTGCCAATTGTATGTTTATATGTGGAGGGATTTATGAGCCTTTATTTGCCCCCTATGTGTCCCTTTATATGAGAGGTCCTACTTGTTTTATATGTCGACTAGAATTTTATCCTTTAAACCTAGGGGTCCAACCTAGTACTCACCTTGTAGGATTAGTAGTCCTAAAAACCATCCAGGACTTATAGAATGGGACGGGTAATGGCACGCAATAAGCATTCGTAACCAACACACGCATTTTAAATAACCTTTACGGGTTGAGAAGGGTAGAATACTGATATGATGACCGGTGCACTAATACCACGTTTAGCCGCCTCGTCGAGGTGTGACTTACCGGGTATTGCATTGATGTGATCTGTATTACTTTAAACCTAGGGCAGTTTCTTTTCAAATGTTTATTTTTATGCTTTCTCCAAAATCTTTAAAGATTTTTATGCTTGTTTGAAATCCCCTCTTCTATGAACCTTACTTGCTATTTGTTCACCATCCAAATTCACAAAACTTATTGGCTGGGACCCACAGTTGTGGATCTTGAGGGGTGCCTAACACCTTCCCCTTGGGATAATTTCAAGCCCTTACCCAATCTCTGGTAACGCAAACTAGTTCATGAGTTATCAACTCTAGGTGCCTAACACACCATAAAAATTGTTAGGTGTCGACTCTTCCTTAAACCCTTTCTTTTAAGGAGTTGTCCCAAAATGTCATAAACCCGATCTCCCCGTACCTAACCCGTGCGATAGAAAAAGGGGGCGCGACAGCGGCTACATGTGGTATTAGCGCACCGGTCATCATATCTGTATTTTACCCTTCCCACCCCGTAAAGGTTATTTAAAATGCGTGTGTTGGTTACGAATGCTTATTGCGTGCCATTACCCGTGCCATTCTGTAAGTCCTGGAGGGTATTTAGGACTGCTAATCCTACAAGGTGAGTACTAGGCTGAACTCTTATGTTTAAAAGGATAAAATTCTAATCGACATGTAAAACAAGTAGGACCTCACATATAAAGGGACACATAGAGGCAAATAAAGGCTCATAAATCCCTCCACATATAGACATACAATTGGCACGTCTCAAACACACTTAAAGTGTCAGAGATGGGGGTTAAAAAAAAAGAGTTTTGAGTAAAACAGTGAGTTGCATGAGGAGTCTAATTTGGAAAACTTAGTGAAGGAGTAATTCAGAGAAATAGTTGATTTTTTAGAAATGTAGATGTTTAAGGGGAGTGGTAAAATTAAGAAGTACAATGATTTAAAGCTTTCAGGAAACATAGCCAAAAATTATTGAGGCCTGGTTTTGAAGTGAAAAATAGTGATAAATGACCCAAAATACAGTAGCTTACCATATATGGTAATTAAAGATAATTGCAGTAAAGGAGTAATAAGTGGTACCAAAATACAGTAACTTCAAATATTCAGAGCAAGGATTCAAAATGGCACGATTTTGAGTGGAGTGAAGTATCTTTGAAAACCCAATAGTTTAAAGCATAACAGTGCAAAACTCAGAAAGTCCTAAGGGAAGCAAATGCATAATTTCAAGACTGTTTTAAAATAGAGCCAGAGTTTTAGTAAAACAAAGTGAACCTCAGTGAGGTAAAATAAGAATGGGAAAAACAGGGTTCAAAAGGTTAAAGAGGTTGATTAGCCCTAAACATAATTGGTTTAATTTTATCGCATTTGGCCTAAAGTTGCCTAGGCGTCGTATACATTGCCTAACTATCTCAAAAGTTGGACATGCATATTTTGGATTCTGATTTTAAAGAATATATTTGCAGAAAATGTTTCAAGTAGGCTAATCGCATTTTTTATTAGATTAAGCATGCTAATTAGGTGTTTTAACGATTTGCAATTCAAACAAGTATGAGACCCTAAACAACAGGATATCTAATGCACATAAAAGTTCCTAACACATGGTTTCTAAGATGTAAATGCAGTAATGACCTTATGACAGTTTATTAGGCTTGTTATTAACTGATCAGGATTAGGAAATGAGGATGATAACATGCTGAAAGTGAAAGACCTAAAACAGGATTTCTACTATGTGAGATGCATGTCCCATACAAGTTATCTAATTCACAAATAAAGCCCTATAGGCATGTTTTCTACCCATCACCTAGGCTAAGCATGCATAAACCCTCCCACATTCACTATCCAACCCCAATTATTCGTTTACAAATTATTACAGGCCAATAATAATGAATTACATTAATGAAAGAAAAAATAAGAAGTTATTCTATAGGGAGCCTTCAACCAGGCCCAATCTCCCAGCCTCAATCCTTTCGATTTTCAAAGCCTTTCATGGTCCGGGTGCGGCAAAGCTCCCTAAGAACCTCGTGGGTCCCTGGCCAATACCAGCACCTAGACATATTTTCCAAAGTTGAGCATCTGCAGTGTGGAATCACCAACCTCAGTGCGTCAAAGTTCAGAAGGAACTCAAGAGGTTCCCTAAGCAATGCTTACACTGAGGGGGTGGAACTTAAGTTTCTAGGAA
>ML282162.1:77286-127965 GCA_005239495.1 Nicotiana undulata | reverse complement strand
GGATCGGCATGATAAGGGATATGGTTAGTTCTTTGGGTGTTTATATGGTAATGAGTTGTTACAGGTGTTTCTTAGCGATTCTCTTGGAATTTGGTGGCATGCGTAGCTTGGTTGAGTTAGAAGGATTCAGTCCTGGCGGTTTGGTGTTGTACAAATGTGATTCGGGAGTTCTTGATGGTTTCTACCACGGTTAGAGATGTATATTTCTACTGGCGTGAGGGCCATGTGATGTATAGTGATTTTGCTTCTAGATGGGATCAAATGGAAAGTTCTTGGCTAGTTGGGTACGTAGTTGTTTGTGGCTAGGAAGGGAGCATGAAGTTCTCATATTTATCATAGGATTGAATGGCGTATCCGGTATTTTGTGTATATTGGAGAGTGGCATGTGTGAGGTTACGGTTCAGTTCTGGAAAGAAGGTCAAAACTGGCAGTTTCAGATGATTAGGTAAAGGATACCACTATTGGGTGGCTGGATGAGAGTATACATACATAAAGGACAATGTGATTAAGGCAATGTGTTTGATTAAGGGTGATTCATTGGTGTTACGATGCTCTCTTGTTTGATCGACTGTCGATATTCAAGGTTTCTTGGTTACACAGAGGAATTATGGGGGTATCCCCCGTGGAATGATAAAGTATTAGGGCCGTGTTATATATTTGAGTGGTGGAACTGGGATCAGATATGGTATTCGGTGCGCCTCATGGATTTTGAGACTAGGAGTTTTCATGAACAGATTATTTTTGTAGTTGTGAACTACGAGGATGCGAGCAAAGCTAGTCAGGTGTTAGTATATGTCATGATTCAGTCATTATGAACCTTTGGAGAGTTATCTACCTGTTGTGGATGACCAGAGTTCATTTAGAATATAGTTATTGGTAGGCAAGTATGGGTATGTGTTCTACATTGAGTCGGAATTGTTGACCCCAAATTACTATTGTTGAGGGATGTACCATTTGATTGTCATTGAGCTTATTCGTGTTTTGGAGTGATCTATGAGTTACCTTTCGGTGTTTCGAGGAGTTGTGATCGTTGGTTATATATGTGCATAGGGTGTAGTTCTATCGAGGCTTTATAGCGAGATTTGAGTAAGGTAAGTAATTGGGTGTTGCAGGATTGAGACGTGTTGGTTATGTTCTTTCTGGTTCGAGTGGCATGGTATCGTCCGATTTCCCCGTAGTTATGGCAATGCACTTTGATTAATTGATGTCGAATTTCGCATGGTTATTGATTTCGAGCAAGGTGGCTTGGAAAATGTCATGTGGTCCAGCGGTTGGATGGGATCACGCTTTGCAGCTGAGTTAGGTAGAGGTATGATCCTTGGTGCCGGATTTGTGTGATATGGTTTCACGATGTGTATCAGGCTTTTAGCATGATGTGGTAATGGTAAGAGTTAATGGCAAGATAGTCCTCTCGTGTGAGTCTTCTCTATTTTAGAAATTGAGCTCTTGGGATGTTGTTATTGAGTGCACGAGTTGCACAAGTTATGGCTCGGGATGGTATTGATGTTAATCGGACGAATGGTTTCTGGTTTCTACGTGTTTCTTTCATCATCAGAACCATATGAAGGTGTTTAAGCGAGGTTTTGTTTGATAAGAGGTTATTTACCTTTATTGGGTTGTTATGAGCAGCGATTGGGATTAGGAGTCATCGCTATGAGTGTTGACTTATGCAGTATATTATATGATTTCATCTTGTGTTGCGGATATGGCTTGATACAGCGTGTTCGGACTATTTCAGCTTATAGTCATTGAAATTTGATCTTGTGAATGGACTCAGAAGTGGAAATTTAGTTCTAAGGTTTATGGGTCAGGATTGGACTTGGAAATTTCAACTGTGTTGTGCTATTAGACCTATATGGGGTAAGGTGGCATGGAATCACCTCCGAATATGTGCATGGTAGGTTACACAACAATTTTGGTGGTGTTTTGAACAGCTCTAGGCACGTTCGAGGACGAACGTATGTTTAAGTGGGGGAGAATGTAACGACTCGGTCGGTCGTTCCGTAGAATTTGCACTGTTATTCCTGCTTTTGCCTTGTCATGCATTGATTATACTGATTATGATGGTTTAGAGTCGGTTGGCTCGGGTTCGGAATGATTACAGTGAGAATTGAGACACTTAGTCTCTTAAAATAGCCTTATAGTTGGAAAAGCCAACTGAGAGTTGACTTATTGGTAAACGACCTCGGAATGCGGATTTTTTTGGTTCGGATAGCTTCGTTAGGTTATTTGAGACTTAGAAGTGTGTTCGAAATATTTTTGTGATGTCCGGTGTAGATTTAGGCTTGAATTGGCAAAAGTTAGTTTTTGGTGATTTCCGGTCGGCAATGGAAAATAGGCTATCGGGGTCGTAATGGAATTCCGGAAGTTGGAACTGGTTCGTAATGTCATTTTGGATATGTCTGCAAAATTTCAGGTCAATCGGAGGTGTTTTGGATAGTTTCAGCATCGTTGGTGGATTTTAGAAGTTTCAAAGTTCATAGGCTTGAATTTGATGTGATTTTGGTGTTTTGATGTTATTTTGGGTGTTCCGAGAGTGCAACTAAGTTTGAATGAGCATATATGATATGTTGTTATGTTTGGTTGGGATCCCGAGGGGCTCGGGATTGATTTCGGGTGGTTAACGGGAAGTTCGGAGTTTGAAATTTGCAGCAAACAGCTGCTGGTGTGAATTCACTGTTGTTCCCGCACCTGCGGATGTTTGATCGCAGGTGCGGGCCCGCAGGAGCGCAAAAGACTCCGCAGGTGCGAGATTTGGCTTGCCTAGGAAAAAGGTCGCTGATGCGGACACTTGACCGCACCTGCGAGGTCGAGGGTGCGGAAGTGGAGCCGCAGGTGCGGAATTTGCCCAGTTTAATGAAAAACCGCAGGTGCGGTCCACCTGAGTGCAGGTGCGGTCCACCTGAGCGCATGTGCGGTCCACCTGAGCGCAGGTGCGGACCGCAGGTGTGATATTTTTGCTGCAGCTGCGGAAATCCATGGGCAGAAAGTATAAAAAGGAGACTTCACGATTTTTAACCCTCTTTTCACCATTGTTGTGCGGGTTCCGAGCTTTTTCAGGATTTTTGGAAGGAAAAACGTTTGCGCATCATTGAGGTAAGCTTTTTGGACTTAGTAACTCGATTATATGTGATTAAGGACTAAATTAACAATGTTTAATTGGGGAAAATCAGTAGAAAAAGGTGAAATTAGGGCTTGTGATTATGAGGCCTTTTAGGGATGATTTGAGGGGTCAAACATACTCCGATTTCAGAGTTCTTTATATGTACGGACTCGTGAGATAATGAGGATCGTTTTGGTATAAAGTTTGTAGAGTTCCGAGATATGGGCTCGGGGGTCGGGATTGTGCTAAAATTGATATTTTTCAATTGGAATTCATTCCTTTAGCATAATTTGATGTGAAAAATCTGAACTTGGTAGATTTGGAGCACTCGGGAGTTGATTCTAGAAGAAAGCGTGTTGCAGAATAGCTTTTCGGCCTAGTTAGAGGTAAGTAATATCTTTAAATCCTGTCCAGAGGGTATGAAACCCCAGACATTACATCCTTTCACGGGTTTGGAGTGACGCACACACTGGATGACGAGTGTGGGGTGTACATGGACTGGAAATTTGGAAAAATGTTCTTTTTTTAGGAAACTATTGAGTTGTGAAACTACTTTTAAAGCATATGTTTATTAGTATTACTATGTTCTTTTATACTTGGGTTGTAAGCCATGTTTGGGGCCTAGTGTCGATCTGTTTTAACCCCTTGGGGGCTATTTTTCCTGATATTCCTCACTTATTATATTATGATTTTACACTCAGTCCTTCTTGATAAATTGTTTTGACACTTCGAGTTACTAATATTATTTCTTGAAATGAAATATTGTTTTGGGTCGAGAACCCCGTTTTATTTATGGCCCGAGTGGCATGCTGAGAGTGTCTGACTGAGTGAGGCCGAGGGCCAATGTTGTGAGGATGTTATGATATGAGAGTGGCCGAGTGCCTGAGAGTGATTGATGCCATGATTTGGCTTGTTTGTAGCGCTTGGGTTGTAGGAGCACCTCTGGAGTCTATACACACCCTCGGTGAGCGCGGGTCCCTACTTGGTGCGAGTGCCGAGTGATGAGTGATTGGGAGGCATGAGTGACAGTGAGGTTGCCCGAGGAGCTGATTCTAAGTGACTGTGAGGTGCTGAGTGACTGTTACTGAGTGATGGTGAAGTGCTGAGGGAATATTTATGAGAGATGATCATGCCCGAGGGGTAGTTTATGCTGATTTTTTACTGAGTTTTGACAATGATACACTTCATTTTTCATACTGATATTTCTGGGAGTTTTACTGAAAAATATTGGAAAATATACTTGCTTCAAGGATTTTTACGGAAACTGATTTTTGAACTTATATATACTTTATTGAGACTTGGTATTTTACTATTTTGTGGATTGGTATATTTGTTCTATGTGTTTCCTTTTCTTCAGACTGTGAGTTTTTTTCATTACTACTGATTTGGCGTACTTATCATTACTCCCTGCACCTCTGTGTGCAGATCCAGGTACTGGTTCGGAGCAGTAGCCATCCGAGTTCGTTAGCGTCAGCTTTCAGGATTTCGAGGTAGTTGTCCAGCGTCCGCAACTTCTCCATTTCCTACCTTTATCAGTATTAGTATTTTATTCCTAGACATTGTTTATGACATTAGCAGAGTTAGTTTTATTCTTAGATGCTCGTGATCGGTTGACTCCAGTTATGGGAGATTTGTTTAGACTGTCGGATCTTATTATGCTTTGTTAAAGACTTAGAGAAATTTTTATACTATTATGCTGGGTATTAATGATTTGAGAAAATATATTAAAATAAATGTGTAGTTATGTGATGGTTGGCTAGCCTAGTTCCACGATTGGCGCCATCACGACCTGTTAGGATTTGGGGTCGTGACAAGTTGGTATCAGAGCCCTAGGTTACATAGGACTCAACGGTCATGAGTAGGTTTAGTGAGTCTTGTGGATCGGTACGGAGACGTCTGTACTTATCTTCGAGAGGCTGCAGAAACCTTAGGAAACATTCCACATTCTTGAATTCTTGTCGTGCGAATCCATTTTATTCAGCCAAAAGTGTAACTCTTTGAATTCCTTTCATTTATTCGAATGCGCACCCGAGCGCTTGGTATCAGTTGTGCGTCGTCGACTTGTGACTTCCATGGGTGAGATTTGATTTTTAGCATGTTGATAATGGGCGAGTCGGAAGGATTTGAGGCTGGATTTTTGTCTGTGGCTTGAGTGTTGAGACTTCGTTTGTGTGAGCACATATGTTGGGGGACTTATATGTCTGTTGGTGTCCTAATTGATGGAACCTTTTGACTAGATGACTATGTTGTGAGTGTGATTGATAGTTAGATGTGTTCAGGTTGTTTGATTGTGATAAAAATGGATTAGCGGGAGATGTAGCAAGAATCATTGAGTAATTGACTTCAGTCGTAAGTTAGAATACGGCCTCGAGCTGTGTATGTAGTGAAGGACCTCCCATGTTGTTTAGATGTGGAGTGAAGCGGATCCTTCTTTTGTGTTATGAGTTCCGGGTGATGTCTTTTTGGTTGACCAATGCCCCAGCAGCGTTCATGTAATTGATTAACGGTGCATGCAGCCGTATTATAACTCCTTTGTTATTGTGTTCATGGATGACATCCTAGCGTATTCGCGTAGCCAGGGGTAGCATACTCAGCATTTGATGATGGTATTACAAGGATATAAGGAGGAGGAGCTTTGCGCGAAGTTCTCCAAGTGTGAATATTTGGCTCAATTCAGTAGCATTCTTGGGACACGTGGTGTCCAGTGAAGGTATCCATGTGGTCAGACGAGTGTGACTAGAGCTTCCAGAAGCTCAAGATTTCCTTGACCACGGCTCCAGTGTTAGTATTGCCATCAGCTTCAGGTTCTTATACCGCTTAATGGGATGTCTCGAGGGCAGGCAGTGGTTGTGTTCTAATGTAGGAGGGTATAGTGATTGCGTGATAGCTATGATTTTTGGAAGAGTATAAGGGGATATCATTTTGAGGTTAAGCAAGCAGGGGTATCTCCTGCGGGTTGTCATGAGGTGTGTGACCCTTATGTTGATCTGTAGTAAGTTCTCTCTATCAGTAATTGATGTATATTGTAATCTGAGTTTAGATCGCTTGAGGGAGTTGGCATGACTGTTACAATTTTGGATGTGAGATTTGCATTCGATTTGAGGGTTAGATGGTTTGGGTCATATGAGCCTATGGAGGATTTAGTTGAACCTAACCACAATATGGTGGCAGTGATAGAGTATGGGCATCGTGAGTTATTGTTTATCTTGATCTTTAGCTTTGACCAAGTGGGGGAGTCTGCTAATGATAAGTTGATTACACGATTATGTGTTGTATTGGTTTCGGTTCGAGGTATGTTGGTGAATCAGTTATGACCTACAGAGGTGAAGTCTGGCAATGACTCTAGTGATGGAAATTTCTCCGATACAAGTTGTAATGTACTTTACGGATAGTGGATTTCATTGAATGATGGAGTTGTACTGGTAAGTTTAGAGTGTGCAATGTATGAGTGTGCTTGTTTCTTCAATGGTGTGGATTAGTTTCCTAGTATGTGGATTGCAAGCGGGGTCAGGTCATTCTGTTTACTTGGTTAGTGTAATTGAAATTGCGTAGAGTAAATGACGTTCAATAATGGTTCAGACGGATTCAAGGTTATATGTATCGAGGATCTTCAACATGTGAGAAGGGCTAGAACTGAGATTTATGGGGAAGGTGTCAAGGCTTGTGGTGTATTTGCATTATCATAGATTCTATCCATCAGTATCAGGAAAGTGAAGGTAATGACTTTAAATTCGCAGGAATTCTCTTCAAGGTGAGTAGTTCTAATATGGTGCTTTGGGGATAATTGAGAGAGTATTCAGCGGCTTATGAGCCTAAGACGGTCTATTTTATGCTCGGGTTTCGTGTGGTGAGTCTGGATTAGAATTGCGGTATTATGGCAATAAGAAGTATCAATTCCAAGGTAAGTCAGAAGGAACTTGGATAAATAGGACAGCTTGGTAGTAGGTCGGATCGGCATGATAAAGGATATGGTTAGTTCTTTAGGTGTTTATAAGGTAATGAGTTGTTACAGGTGTTTCTTAGCAATTCTCTTGGAATTTGGTGGCATGCGTAGCTTGGTTTAGTTAGAAGGATTCAGTCCTGGCGGTTTGGTGTTGTAAAAATGTGATTCGGGAGTTCTTGATGGTTTCTACCACGGTTAGAGATGTATATTTCTACTGGCGTGAGGGCCATGTGATGTATAGTGATTTTGCTTCTATATGGGATCAAATGGAAAGTTCTTGGCTAGTTGGGTACGTAGTTGTTTGTGGCTAGGAAGGGAGCATGAAGTTCTCATATTTATCATAGGATTGCATGGCGTATCCGGTATTTTGTGTATATTGGAGAGTGGCATGTGTGAGGTTACGGTTCAGTTCTGGAAGGAAGGTCAGAACTGGCAGTTTCAGATGATTAGGTAAAGGATACCACTATTGGGTGGCTGGATGAGAGTATGCATACATAAAGGACAATGTGATTAAGGCAATGTGTTTGATTAAGGGTGATTCATTGGTGTTACGACGCTCTCTTGTTTGATCGACTATCGATATTCAAGGTTTCTTGGTGACACAGAGGAATTATGGGGGTATCCCTCGTGGAATGATAAAGTATTAGGGGCGTGTTATATATTTGAGTGGTGGAACTGGGTTCAGATATGGTATTCGGTGCGCCTCATGGATTTTGAGACTAGGAGTTTTCATGAACAGATTATTTTTGTAGATGTGAACTACGAGGATGCGAGCAAAGCTAGTCAGGTGTTAGTGTATGTCATGATTCAGTCATTTTGAACCTTTGGAGAGTTATCTACCTGTTGTGGATGACCAGAGTTGATTTAGAATATAATTATTGGTAGGCCAGTATGGGTGTGTGTTCTACACTGAGTCGGAATTGTTGACCCCAAATTGCTATTGTTGAGGGATGAATCATTTGATTGTCATTGAGCTTATTCGTGTTTTGGAGTGATCTATGAATTACCTTTCGATGTTTCGAAGAGTTGTGATTGTTGGTTATATATGTGCATAGGGTGTAGTTTTATCAGGGCTTTATAGCGAGATTTGAGTAAGGTAAGTAATTGGGTGTTGCAGGGTTGAGACGTGTTGGTTATGTTTTTCTGGTTCGGGTGGCATGGTATCGTCCGATTTCCCCGTGGTTATGGCAATGCACTTTGAGTAATTGATGTCGAATTTCGCATGGTTATTGATTTTGAGCAAGGTGGCTTGGAATATGTCATGTGGTCCAGCGGTTGGATGGGATCACGCTTTGCAGCTGAGTTAGGTAGAGGTATGATCCTTGGTGTCGAATTTGTGTGATATAAGTTCACGATGTGTATCAGGATTTTAGCATGATGTGGTAATGGTAAGAGTTAATGGCAAGATAGTCCTCTCGTGTGAGTCTTCTCTATTTTATGAATTGAGCTCTTGGGATGTTGTTATTGAGTGCACGAGTTGCACAAGTTATGGCTCGGGATGGTATCGATGTTGATCGGACGAATGGTTGCTGGTTTCTACGTGTTTCTTTCATCATCGGCACCATATGAAGGTGTTTAAGCGAGGTTTTGTTTGATAAGAGGTTATTTACCGGTATTGGGTTGTTATGAGCAGCGATTGGGATTAGGAGTCATCGCTATGAGTGTTGAGTCATGCGGTATATTATGTGATTTCATCTTGTGTTGCGGATATGGCTTGATATAGCGTGTTCAGACTATTTCATCTTATAGTCTTGGAAATTTGATCTTCTAAATGGACTCAGAAGTGGAAATTTAGTTCTAAGGTTTATGGGTCAGGATCGGACTTCGAAATTTCAACTGTGTTGTGCTATTAGACCTATATGGGGTAAGGTGGCGTGGAATCACCTCCGAATATGTACATGGTGAGTTACACAGCAATTTTGGTGGTGTTTGGAACAGCTCTAGGCACATTCGAGGATGAACGTATGTTTAAGTGGGGGAGAATGTAACGACCCGGTCGGTCGTTCTGTAGAATTTGCATCATTGTTCCTTCTTTTGCCTTGTCATGCATTGATTATACTGATTATGATGGGTTAGAGTCCGTTGGCTCGGGTTCGGAGTGGTTGTATTTGAGAATTGAGACACTTAGTCTCTTAAAATAGCCTTATAGTTGGAAAAGCCAACTGAGAGTTGACTTATTGGTAAACGACCTCGAAATGCGGATTTTTTTTGTTCGGATAGCTTCGTTAGGTGATTTGGGACTTAGGAGTGTGTTTAGAATATTTTTGTGATGTCCGATGTAGATTTAGGCTTGAATTGGCGAAAGTTAGTTTTTGGTGATATCTGGTAGGCAGTGGAAAATAGGTTGTCGGGGTCGGAGTGGAATTCCTGAAGTTGGAACAGGTTCATAATGTCATTTGGGATATGTCTGCACAATTTCAGGTCAATCGGAGGTGTTTTGGATAATTGCGGCATCGTTGGTGGATTTTAGAAATTTCAAAGTTCATAGGCTTGGATTTGATGAGATTTTGGTGTTTTGATGTTATTTTGGGTGTTCCGAGAGTGAAACTAAGTTTGAGTGAGCATATATAATATGTTGTTATGTTTGGTTGGGGTCCCGAGGGGCTCGGGATTGATTTCGGGTGGTTAACGGGAAGTTCGGAGTTGGAAATTTACAGCAAACAGCTGCTGGTGTGAATTCATTGTTGTTCCCGCACCTGTGGATGATTGATCGCAGGTGCGGGCCTGCAGGAGCGCAAAAGACTCCGCAGGTGCGAGATTTGGCCAGCCCAGGAAAAAGGTCGCAGATGCGGACACTTGACCGCACCTGCGAGGTCGCTGGTGCAGAAGTGGAGCCGCAGGTGCGGAATTTACCCGGTTTAATGAAAAACCGCAAGTGCGGTCCATCTGAGCGTAGGTGCGATATTTTTGCCGCAGGTACGGAAATCCCTGGGCAGAAAGTATAAAAATGAGACTTCACGATTTTTAACCCTCTTTTCACCATTGTTGTGCGGGTTCCGAGCTTTTTGAAGATTTTTGGAAGGGAAAACGTTTGTGCATCATTGAGGTAAGCTCTTTGGACTTAATAACTCGATTATATGTGATTAAGGACTAAATTAACATTGTTTAATAGGGGAAAATCAGTAGAAAATGTGAAATTAGGGCTTGTGATTATGAGGCCTTTTAGGGATGATTTGAGGGGTCAAACGGACTCCGATTTCAGAGTTCTTTATATGTACGGACTCGTGAGATGATGAGGATCGTTTTGGTATAAAGTTTGTCGAGTTCCTAGACGCGGGCTCGGGGGTCGGGTTTTTTGCTAAAATTGATATTTTCAATTGGAATTCATTCCCTTAGCATAATTTGATGTGAAAAATCTGAACTAGGTAGATTTGGAGCACTCGGGAGTTGATTCGAGAGGCAAGCGTGTTGCAGAATAGCTTTTTTCGGGCTAGTTTGAGGTAAGTAATGTCTTTAAATCCTTTCATGAGGGTATGAAACCCCGGACTTTACATCCTTTCACGGTTTTGGAGTGACGCACACACTGGATGACGAGTGTGGGGCGTGCACAGACTGGAAATTTGGAAAAATGTTCCTTTTTAGGCAACTATTGAGTTTCGAAACTACTTTTAAAGCATATGTTTATTAGTATTACTATGTTTTGTTATACTTGGGCTGTAAGCCATGTTTGGGGCCTAGTGCCGATCTGTTTTAACCCCTTGGCGGCTATTTTCCTGATATTCCCCACTTATTATATTATAATTTTACACTCAGTCCTTCTTGATAAATTGTTTTGACACTCTGAGTTACTGATATTATTTCTTGAAATGAAATATTGTTTTGGGTCGAGAACCCCGTTTTATTTATGGCCCGAGTGGCATGATGAGAGTGTCTGACCGAGTGAGGCCGAGGGCCAATGTTGTGAGGATGTTATGATATGAGAGAGGTTGAGTGCCTGAGAGTGATTGATGCCATGATTTGGCTTGTTTATAGCGCTTGGGCAGTAGGAGCCCCTCCGGAGTCTATACACACTCCCAGTGAGCGCAGGTACCTACTGAGTGCGAGTGCCGAGTGATGAGTGATTGGGAGGCATGAGTGACAGTGAGGTTGCCCGAGGGGCTGATGCTGAGTGACTGTGAGGTGCTGAGTGACTATTACTGAGTGATGGTGAGGTGCTGAGGGAATATTTATGAGAGGTGATCATGCCCGAGAGGCAGTTTATGCTGATATTTTACTGATTTTTAACTATGATACACTTCATTTTTCATACTGATATTTCTGGGAGTTTTACTAAGAAATATTGGAAAATATACTTGCTTCAAGGATTTTTACGGAAACTGGTTTTTGAACTTATATATACTTTATTGAGACTTGGTGTTTTACTGTTTTGTGGATTTGTGAATTTGTGCTATGTGTTTCTTATTCTTCAGACTGTGATTTATTTTCATTACTACTAAGTTGGCGTACTCATCATTACTCCATGCACCTCTGTGTGCAGATCCAGGTACTGGTTCGGAGCAGTAGTCATCCGAGTTCGTCATCGTCAGCTTTCGGGATTTCGAGGTAGCTGTCCAGCATCCGTAGCTTCTCCATTTTCCTTCCTTTATCAGTATTAGTATTTTATTCCTAGACATTGTTTATGACATTTGCAGAGTTAGTTTTATTCTTAGATGCTTGTGATCGGTTGACTGTAGTCATGGGGGATTTGTTTAGACTGTCGGATCTTATTATGCTTTGTTAAAGACTTAGAGCAATTTTTATACTATTATGTTGGGTATTAATGATTTGAGAAATTATATTAAAATAAATGTGTAGTTATGTGATGGTTTTCTAGCCTAGTTCCACGATAGGCGCCATCACGACATGTTAGGATTTGGGGTCGTGACAATCAATTTCTTACAGTCCAACATTTTCTAAAGGCCTAATTTTCACAACAACGCATGGTATTAGTCTCAACTGGCTATAGCAACTCGTGCCTATGCACACATCAATTTTTTTTTCTGGGGTGTTACATTCTCCCCTGCTTAGGATCATTCGCCCTCAACCACATAACATAATTTATCTCTTCTTTTGCACGTCTTAATCTCTCAAATTTTCTAACTCCCAAATTTTTCAGAAATTTCGGCAGAGTCTCCCCTGTAATTGGGCCTATCCACCTGCCAGAGTAACACTAAAACAATTCCTAACAATACAACCACAATGTATATATCAATAACAGCAATCTCAGCATTAGAATCCCTGCATTATCACAATGATATCAGAATATGAAGCACAGCATATGTACGCTCATTGCCAGATCTCTAGTCTTAAAAGTTGTTCATAATTAATTCCAGCATCATCAATTAATCTCATATTAACCACCACCTCTTTTCGAATTTTCACAATACTGACAACAGAATGTGAGGCATGAAGACCTCATGATTACTTACTCATATTAATGAGTCACATTTAGCGCCACCTGGGTACTCATCTCATAAGCTAAAATTCAATGTATACAGCACGAAAATGGCTGAATATGAACATAATATATACAACAATTATCAAATAAGCCTAACAGGCATGACTTCCTTTTAATATTATCATACAAATTAAACTTCACAAAGGGAGAATTTAAACTCATAAATATTATACCACAAGGACCTCGTCCTTACATAACCTCCACCACGGCTTGCAGCCCGGTTTAAATATTTCACATTATATAAAAATACGAGGATCTCGTCCTCAACTCCAAATCACAAGTATGTTTCACATTGTGCCAACTGAAATTTTCAATTTCCTTTCTTTCTTCTTTTCAATAAATTTCGTAAACATTTTTCATAACACATAACGAACCCTCATGCCGGTAGGGCATATAATTCATAAAAATTGGAATCAATTATTCCGAAACACATTGAACCCACTGTAGTAAATAATAAATATTACTTTTGGACTTATAGTCCTCAATGGTGTACAAAATAAAATGGCAGACACACACTCACATATTCAAATATCCCAGCAGGGATAAACATATAAGTGGGTCACAAACTTACGAAGCTCGCCCATAAGCGGAGCATAATAGGAGGTCTCACCTCAATATTCAGATCCGAATCCAACTAAGGGGAAATATTCTTTTTATAACAAATCGGGATCGTACCTATAATGACACCATCTGGTGCATCGGCCTCAGCGAAATCATGGCAATTATATCAACAGATCGGGCCTCCACCTCTTAGGCGCCCACTACCCGCCTGAGTCAATTTACCAGTTATGCTCAAAAACTACGCCCAGGTCTCCTAAAGTCCGGACGTAACAACAGGAACTTCCAGTACCGGTCCCCCAACTGGAACTAATGGCGGCTCTTCAACGGCTGCTCTGGTAGGTGCTCTGACTACGACACGTGCTCCTCGTCGGGCTCTGCCTCTGACCCTTGGGACATTTGCTTCCGGGTAACATCATCAAGAACCGAAATTCGTATCCTCACCATCGGTGAGAGAATGGAACGATAATTTTCAAATTTCAAGATCAAGGAACTCGCACGATGGGAATGAAGGAAGTGAGATTGTCCTAATAGTTTCGTAGCCTCTCAAAGATAAGTACAGACGTCTCCGTACCGATCCGCAAGACTCTACTAAACTCGATTATGACTCGTAGCACCTATGAACCTAGAGCTCTGATACCAACCTGTCACGGCCCAATTTCCCACTGTTAGTTATCGCGACGGCACCTAGTCTTAAGGACTAGGTAAGCCTAACATTTAGTGAACATAAGTCATAATGTTGAAACTCTTAAATGCTTCTTGATATAAATCTCGATACATTACATATTATCCCAAAACCCGGTAAGGACAAGTCATAAGCTTTAACGAATTTACTCTAAAATCTCTAATTACCACTATTCAGAATGAATACAAAAGGGTATGAATAATAAATACAAGAAGGTGACTCCGAAACCGCAAACGCCGAAGCGGTATTACCTTGAGTCTCCATAATAGTAATCGCGCTGCTAACTATCAATCGGTTGGCTATGCAAAACCTGGAATCTGCACATAAAAAATGTGCAGAAGTGTAGAATGAGCACACCACAGCGGTGCCCAGTAATTATCAAGTCTAACCTCGGTAAAGTAGCGACGAGGACTAGTCAGGACACCCACTGGTGTAATAAATCAAACAGATACAATTGTCAGAATGACAGGAAGTAACATCTATCTAACGACTGCACAACGTAACTAATATAAAGCGGAAGGAAATACAACAAATAACAATAGAACATCACAATAATACACAAAGAATGTACGAGAACACCCCGAAACCCGAAAATCACATTACGGTAAGAATAAGTAATAATTCAGTACTGCAACGGTTTCCATGCCAGACCTTAGCCAACAACCCCAAGTGTCTTTGGAAAATACGCGGAGTGTAAACCTTCACCCGTAAGTTTGTATTGAAATCTTTGAATAAAATCATTTCAAAATAGAAAATCTTCTTTGAAACATACTTTCTCCGAATATATATATATATGTTCTTTTTAGAAAGAGAAATCTTTAAAACATAGTTCCTTCAAAATACATGGTTTTAAAATATACATCCCCAATAAATGCCTTTCAAATATCATTTTTCTGCAAGACAAATGCTTTTCAAATACACCTTTGAAATAAAAATCATTCCGACATAATTTTCTTCGAGATAAATGCTTTTCAGCTGTACTTTTCAATATATATATTTCGATCATAATCTCCTTAATATAAATCTACCGGAACTCAGTCTGTAACTCAGAATTTGTCATGCAATACTGGGGGAAAGCTCTCGAAATACGTCTGTAGTCCCAATTTAAATATGCAATGCAGTACAGGGGGAAAGCTCCTGGAATACATCTGTAGTCCCAATTTAGATATGCAATGCAGTGCAGGGGGAAGCTCCCGGAATACGTCTGTAGTCCCAATTTAAATATGCAATGCAGTACAGGGGGAAAGCTCCTGGAATACATCTGTAGTCCCAATTTAGATATGCAATGCAGTGCAGGGGGAAGCTCCCGGAATACGTCTGTAGTCCCAATTTAGATATGCAATGCAGCCAACTGAGAAAAACAACCAGAATGCGACAGAAACAACGTACATTGCCACAACAGGCGCAAAAGCAACAAAAGACAGAAATGCAAAGTGCGACGAGCAAATGAATACAAGAATTTATATCAAAAGATCGGTAGAACTCACTCATATGTATAGCCACCGAAAGAAAATGCCAAGCACAAGGAGAAATAGTGTAATGAGGGGAAAACAAAATAATATAGCAACAATTCACAATATTCGAGTCCACAACAATAAGAAGCCAAATCATCGCGGCAAGGAAAAACATCTACAACCAATCTCGCTTAATCAATAAGCTTCACGGAACAAAACTCAGCTTGAACAAATACTCAGTAATAGGCCACACCAAGGAAATACCATCGACATGGATAATTATCAAACTAAACCTAAGTAGCACTTAAGGGAAAATCATATAAATCACAATATACGACTCACGGGCATGCTTGACTCCAACGTATAGTTATTTCAATTACTGCTAAACAATTATAGGGCAAGATTATACTAATTCTAGTCAAATGGGCAGTTTATGAAGGAAGATATAGTATGACGGTAGATGAGGTAAAGTCGTTAGTTAAGTCATTTAAGATCAAATAAGCAACAAAGGAAAACTAAGCAAGAAATTTCTAGTTCAAGCATGAAGAGATGAAACTAGCAATCAGGAACTCAGATATGACAATTACAACTTCATACACAGGGAATATAAGGACCTAAGAATCCTACAAGGCCAACCTATTTGCAAATAAGTCTGAGCACGCACTCGTCACCTTGCGTACATGGGCTACATTTAGCATAGAAGACTCAACCCTAAGGGGTAGTTCCCTCACGCAAGGTTAGGCAAGATACTTACCTTTTTGAAGTTAGGTCGATAATCCACAATCGCCTTCTTGCCTGAATCGATCTCCGGATAGCACCAATATATCCAAATTAGTTGTATAACTTCATTAAAATTCATCGAAAATAAATTCTTCATAATAATACGTCGACTTCAAATATTATTCCAAAAAAAGTCAACAAAAGTCAACGCGGGATCCACCTCTCGGAACCCGACATAATTTTCACAAAATCCGAATGCCCATTCCGATACGAGTTCAACCATATCGGAAATAAATTCCGCATAATAATACGTCGACTTAATATTTTATTCCAAAACAAGTCAACAAAAGTCAACGCGGGACGCGTTTCTCGGAACCCGACATAACTTTCACAAAATTCGAACACCCATTCCGATACGAGTTCAACCATACCAATTTTATCCAATTCCGATAACAACTCGTCCTCCAAATCTTAAATTTTTGTTTTTTGGAAGATTTTATCTTGATTTCTTCCATTTAAATCCGAATTAAACCATGAAAATAACCATGGATTTAAGGAATATAAACACTTTCGAGTATAGGACACTTACTTGAGTTGAAATCACGAAGAAGTCCTCAAAATCGCCCAAAATCCGAGTTCCACAAATTCCAAAACGAAATGGCAAAATGACCATTTTTGGATCTTATGTTTTCTACCCAGAATCGCTTCTGCGGCGAAAAGATCGCTTCTGTGAGAATCATGCCCAGCTTCCTCTATAGATATTGTCACTATTGTTTACAATCTGATCTTATGCAGCATGGCTTCTACATTTTTTTGGTCATCTTGATCGATATCTTTAACAGAAGGCTCCAAGTGTTTTCTTCTCTTTTGCTTCACAAAATTTTCATCTCTTCATCTTGATCTACACGTAAAAAATCCAACTTCCATGACTAAACGCTCAAACCCTTTCAGTGTACTGTTTCAAGTTTCAAGATAATAACGAGAGGTCGAAATGTTGAAAGCTCTAATGGCATCAGCAATGTACTTTGAATTCAAGTCTTGATTCAGAAAATATAATGCCTCAGTCCGTTTCTGCGTCTTCAAGACATCGCACCTGCGATTGCGCAGGTGCGCAAGACTATCCGCATCTGCGACCACCCTCCATCTCTGCCCAGGTCGCTTCTGCGATGGAATCCTCGCTTCTGCGAGGTCGCTGCTACGATCAGGTTTCCGCAGAAGCGAAAAAACCAGTTGCTGCCCAGAAATTCCAGCAGCTTTCCTTCAAGTCTGAATTGCTCTATTAACCTCCCGAAATCCACCCGAGGCCCTCGGAACTTTAACCAAATATGCCAACATGTACCAGAATACAATACAAACTTAGTCGAGGCTTTAAACCACGCTAAACAATACTAAAATATCGAATCGCGCCATGAATCGAATTATGACTTTTCAAATTTTCCAACTTGTATATTTTTGCGCTGAAACATATCAAATCAATTCGGAACGATTTCAAATTTTGCAAGCGAGTCATAGACGACATAACAGAGCTATTCCAATTTTCGAAATTGAAATCCGGCCTCTTTATCAAAATTTCACCCTTCGGTCGGACTTTTGCCCAAATCTTAAATTTTCCAACTTTTGCCAATATGCGTCGAATTGTCCTACGGACTTCCAAATCCAAATCCGAACATATGCATAAGTCCGAAATCATCAAACGAAGCTATTGACATCATCAAATCTACATTCCGAGGTCTTTTGCTCAAAAGTCAACTCTCCAGTCAACCTTTTTCCATTTAAACTTCTATATAAGGATTGTTCTTTTAATTAAATCCCGAATCTTCAGTAAATCAAACTCGACCACACCCGCGGGTCATAATACATATTGCGAAGCTACTCGAGACCTTAAGTCACTGAACGAGGCATAAATTCTAAAAATGACAAGTCGGGTCGTTACAAACGTCTGTGTTTCGAGGTCATGAAAGCCTCCTTCTATCTCACCTCAATTTGCGTGTGCATCCCGGGCATGTAGCCGGGAAGCCTTTATGTGAAAAATTGATAAAAATGATAAGTTTGATTTTGAAATTTGAAATAAGTCTACTTTGGTCAACATATTTGGTAAACGGACCCACACCCGTGATTTGACAGTCCCATAGGGTCCGTAGGAAAAGATGGGACTTGGACATATGCCCGGAATCGAATTCCGAGGTCCCAAGTCCAAGAAATGAATTTTTAAGAGAAATTGTTTTTTGAAAAATATAAGAGATTTTGAAAGAGTAATTATGTGTGAAATCTCTTGTATCGGGCCCGTATCTTAGTTCCGGAGCCCGATACAGGTTTAATATAATATTTCTGTCACATCTGTTAAGTTTGGTAAGAAACGGAATCCATTTGACGTGATTCGGACCATAAATGCAAATTTTTAAGTTTTAGAAGTTTTGAGAAATTTCATTTATTTTGGGGTTTAATTCGTTGTTTATGATGTTATTTTGGTGATTTGATTGCACGAGTAACCCGTAGGATGTTTTTGAGGTTGTGTGCATATTTGGTTTAGAGCCCCGAGGGCTCCGGTGAGTTTCGGGTAGGTTTTCGGGGTGTTTGAACTTAAGAAATCACTGTTGGTGCACTAGTTCTGGTGTGCCCTCACCTGCAAGCCTAGGGTCGCAGGTGTGAGACCGCAGGTGCGCTTTTGTGCCCGCAGGTGCGGTCCCTCTCGCAGATGTGGACCCTTCTCTGCAGAAGCGGTTCCGCAGGTGTGGCCCTCCTGTGGGCATGTCCTTTTTCCGCAGGTGAGATCAATTTCCCGCAGGAGCGATCTCGCAGGTGCGACCCAAGCATCGCAGGTGCAAGAGTCGAGCAGTGACGTTTTTAGAAAAACGAACTTCAGATGTTTCTTCTTCAACTTTTTCATAAAAATAGAGGTCCTAGGGCGATTTTCTCAAGAGATTTTCTTCCCAAATTATAGGTAAGTGTTCACTAACTGATTTCCTTCAACTTTCTAATATTTTTCATCAATTATCATCAAGAATCCTAGGGTTTTAATGACTAGAAAATTGGGGATTTGGGTAGAGTTAGGGCTTTTTGAATAATTAGGAATTTGACCTCGTTTTGGGGTCGGATTTCAAAACAAATTATATATTCGGGCTTGTGGGTGAATGGCTGATCGGGTTTTGGTCTGAACCTCGTGTTTTGACCAAGCAAGCCTGGGGTCGAATTTTTGGTTTTTGGGAAGAATGTTAGAAAGTCTATAACTAAGCATTGGAATTGAATTGTTTAGCATTTATTGATGTTATTGAGTCGATTATGTCTAGATACGATTGATTTGGAGTCGGGTTCAAAAGGAAAAGCGGTGATTGAGGCGTGATTTTGTCCGTGCAAGTCGAGGTAAGTGTTTGGCCTAACCTTAGATTGAGGGAATAGGTGTTGAGTCTTAATTGCTACGTGTTTATTCCATGTTCAACATATAGGTGAGGTGACGAGTACCTATATGTTGTAGTCAAGTATGCCCGTGAGTCGAAAATTATGAATTTTATGAGTTCATTGGTATTTCTTGTGTTATGGGTTAAGCTTTAGTATTTGTTCGGTTAAGGAGTATTTTGTTAAGTTATACACTGGAGTAAGATTGGTTATAGTTCTGTCCCTTGCCGGGACGGTATTATTTATGTTGATTGTTCTCTTGGCGGGATGTTATGATTTATGATTCTTATTCTTGATTTTCTTGCCAAATTGTTGTATATGTTACTTATGCACGAGGGGACATTCCATGCCATGTTTATGTATTTATGCACGAGGGGATATTTCGTGCCATGATTATGTTATTTATGCACGAGGGGACATTCCATGCCATGTTTATGTTATTTATGCACGAGGGGACATTTTGTGCCATGTTTATGTTATTTATGCACGAGGGAACATTATGTGCCATGTTTATGATATTTATGCACGAGGGGACATTCCGTGTCATGTTTATGATTATTATGCACGAGGGGACATTCTGTGCCGTGTTGATGATAATTATGCACGAGGGGGCATTCTGTGTCGTGATTATGATGTTTTAGCATGAGGAGACATTCTGTGCCGTGGTTATGATACTTTAGCACGAGGGGACATGTCGTTCCATTTGTATTCACTTATTTATTTCGTGTTGTTAATCCTCGTTATTATTTTTGGTATTTAAACTGTTGCCTCGTTCCGTCATTTCAGTAATTCTACCCATTTTCCCAGCATGGTTCCCGTTATTGTACATAACTGTTTACTTCCTGTTGTTATTTCCTGTTATATCTTATTAAACTGCACAGGTGATATTATTTGTCGTGTCCTAGCCTCGCCACTACTTCGTCGGGGTTAGGCTCGGCACTTACTCAGTAAATATGGTCGGTTGTACTGATACTACACCTGCATAATTTTTGTTGTGCAGATCCCGGTACAGGACCCAGTGGATACTTATCTAGGCGGCTTCCTTCAGTCCACTAGGCAACACTGAGGTAGTCCTGTACGCGTCCGCAATCCTTGGCGTCTCCTTCTACTCTCCTTCATTTCTGTTTCTAGTACTTCAGAAAACAGATGTATTATTTCTTTCAGACCCTTTATGTGTATTACTCATAGATAGTCCGTGACATTGTGATTCCAAAGATCCGGGTTGGCTAGTTTGAGAATTTGTTAAGTCTGTGATTTAGTTATGTGTTTCCTTTTTTATGCATTCTTACTTTTAAGCTTTTATTTATGGAAAAACAGTATTTCACTTGTTCTTATTTAATAATAAAGGTTTTTAATAAATTTGAGCAATTACGTTGGCTTGTCTAGCAGGTTCAACGTTAGACGTCATCACGGTTCTGATGGTGTTAATTTAGCGTCCTGGAAAGTTGGTATCAGAGCACTAGGTTGCCTAGGTCTCACAAGTCACGGACAAGCTTGGTAGAGTCTGAGGGATCGGTACGGAGACATCTGTACTTATCCCCTAGAGGCTGCAAAGTTAGTAATAACTTCATATATATTCTTCTCTGTCGTGCGATTTGAGTTCTAAATGATAACTGAGTTTCTAATCTATTCTCTCGCAGATGGCGAGAACATGTGCTTCCTCATCTACCGATCAACAGCCTGGTCCTCCCGTTGCAGCTCCTACTAGAGAGCGAGGTCGTGCTAGAGGTTGAGGCAGGGTCAGGGCCTAGCCCAGAGCATCAGCCCCAGTAGAGGATCCTCAGGTAGAGGTTGTTGAGGAGGTTCCTACTCTGACAGTCCCAGTTGGACCAGCTCAGGTCCCAGAGGGGTTCATTGCCACCCCGGTACTTCAAGACGCTCTGGTCCGCTTAGTGGGACTTATGGAGAGTGTGGCTCAGGCCGGTCTACTTCCTACAGCACCAGTCGTATCTCAGGCTGGGGGAGGGGCCCAGACTCCTGCCACCCGCACACTAGAGCAGTTAGCTTCTCAGTTCGAGACTCCAGCACTTCAGACAAATGGAGTAGCTCAGCCGGGTATTGTGGCACAGGACGTTGAGGGAGCAGCTATGTCTGTTGATGCTTTATGGAGATTGGACCGGTTCACCAAGTTATTCCCTACTACTTTCAGTGGTGCACCATCATAGGATCCCTAGGATTTCTTAGACAGTTGCTATGAGGTTCTTTGGAACATGGGGATCGTGGAGGCCAATGGGGTCGACTTTGCTACATTCCGTCTTTCTGGTACCGCCAAGGCTTGGTGGAGGGATTATTGCTTGACCAGACCAACTGGATCTTCGCCTTTGTCTTGGGCTCAGTTCTCCAAGTTGTTCTTGGAGAAGTTTCTACCAGTTACCCAGAGAGAGGATCTTCGGAGGCAATTTGAGCGTCTCCGGCAGGGCTCTATGACAGTCACCCAGTATGAGACCCGGTTTATCACTTTGGCCCGACATGCTATCATGATACTCCCCATTGATCGAGAGAGAGTGAGGAGGTTTATTGAGGAGCTAGCTCAGCCGATTAGACTTCAGATGGCCAGAGAGACAGGTACTGATATTTCATTCCAGGAGGCGGCCAATGTGGCCAGGCGGATTGAGATGGTCTTATCACAGGGGAGTGGTCAGGGGTCTGACAAGAGGCCTCGTCATTTCGGCCGATTCAGTGGTGCCTCATCTGGAGGCAGAGATTCTTTTGGCATAGGTTATCCTCCCAGACCTTTCCAGTCAGCCCTTCAGGTATCCCGCAGTGCACTACCAGCTCCTATCACTGCACCGCCACTTCAGAGCTTTCAGAGTGAGTATTCTGGTCGGCAGGGACAGTTTCAGGGCTAGCAGCAGAGATATTGTTACACTTGTGGTGTTCCAGGGCACATTTCTAGGTTTTGCCCCCGAGCTTCTAGTGGTTCTCAACATCAGGGTTCTCGTGCTATGATTCCCGCACCAAGTACACCTCCCCCCCCCCCCAGCCAGCTAGGGGTGGATGTCGAGGTGCCAGAGGTGGAGGGCAGGCTATGAGGGATAGAGGTCAGTCGCAGTAGGTCTACCCAGGGATGTTCAGATTGGTGGGGCTCAGCCCTGATGCTATGCTATTCCCGCCAGACCTGAGGCGGAGGCCTCTAATACAGTCATTACAGGTATGGTTTCAATTTTCAGCAGGGATGCTTCGATTTTGTTTGATCTGGGGTCTCCATTTTCCTACGTCATATTTTGCTCCTTATCTGATTATGCCCCGTGATTCCCTGAATACTCATGTACATGTGTCTACACCAGTGGGTGATTCTATTATGGTAGATCGAGTCTACCAGTCATGTATAGTGGTTATTGGTGGTCTTGAGACCCATGTTGATCTTTTACTTTTTGATATGGTTGATTTCGTTGTCATTTTGGGGATGGATTGGTTATCTCCCTATCATGCTATTCTGGACTGACATGCCAAGACTGTGACCTTGGCCTTACCGGGAGCACCCCGACTGGAGTGCAGGGGGACTCCTGGTCATTCTTCTGGTAGTGTTATCTCGTATATGAAGGCTCGGCGTATGGTCGAGAAGGGATGCTTGGCATATTTGGCTTATGATCATGATTCTAGTGTCGAGGTTTCCCCTATGGAGTCTGTGCCCATTCTCCGTGAGTTTCCAGAGGTATTCCCTGCTGACTTGCCGGGTATGCCACCCGACATGGATATTGACTTTTGCATTGATTTGGCTCCGGGCACTCAGCCCATTTCTACCCCGCCATATCGTATGGCCCCGCCAGAGCTAAAGGAGTTGAAGGATCAGTTACAAGATTTTCTAGCTAAAGGCTTTATTAGGCCTGGTGTTTCTCCTTGGGTTGCGCCAATATTGTTTATTAAGAAGAAAGATGGCACAATAAGAATGTGTATTGACTACCGGCAATTGAACAAGGTTACTATCAAGAATAAGTTCCTTTATCGAGGATTGATGATTTATTCGACCAGCTTCAGGGTGCCACAGTGTTTTCCAAGATTGACTTGAGATCTGGTTACCGTCAATTGAGGATTAGGGCGTCTGATGTCCCTAAGACAGCCTTTCGCACTCGGTATGGGCATTATGAGTTATTGGTGATGTTATTTGGGTTGACAAATGCCCCATCTGCTTTTATGGATTTGATGAACTGAGTGTTCAGGCTCTATTTGGATTCGTTTGTTATTGTTTTCATTGATGATATATTGATTTACTCCCGCAGCCGAGAGGAGCATGAGCAACACCTTCGAGTCGTCCTCCAGACTTTGAAGGACAGTCAGTTGTATGCCAAATTTTTGAAGTATGAGTTCTGGTTGAGTTCGGTTGCATTTCTGGTCCATGTTGTATCGGTCGAGGGTATTCAGGTGGATCCCAAGAAGATTTCAGCAGTCAGAGATTGGCCTAAACCCTCCTCAGCTACAGAGATTCGGAGTTTCTTGGGCTTAGCAGGTTATTATCGCCGGTTTGTGGAGGGATTTTCATCTATTGCAACCCCAATGAGCAGGTTGACTCAGAAGGGTGCCCAGTTCAGGTGGTCAGATGAGTGTGAGGCGAGCTTTCAGAAGCTCAAGACAGACTTGACCACGGCACCGGTGTTAGTTTTGCCCACAGGTTCAGGGTTATATACCATGTATTGTGATGCTTCACGTGTTGGACTTGATGCAGTGTTGATGCAGGATGGCAAGGTTATAGCTTATGCTTCACGTCAGCTGAAGGTTCATGAGAAGAACTATCTGGTTCATGATTTAGAGTTAGCATCCATTGTCCATGCGCTGAAGGTTTGGAGGCATTATCTGTATGGTGTGTCATGTGAAGTGTTCTCAGATCATAAGAGTTTGCAGTATCTGTTCAAGCAGAAAGAGTTGAATATGAGGCAGAGAAGATGGTTAGAGTTGTTCAAAGACTACAACATTACCATCTTATATCATCCAGGGAAGGCCAATATGGTGGCCGATGCTTTGAGCCGGAAGTCAGTCAGGATGAGTAGCCTTGCTTATATTCTGGTCGGGGAGCGACCGCTTGCTTTAGATGTTCAGGCTTTAGCCAATCGGTTCATGAGATTGGATGTTTCTAAGACTGGCTGTGTTTTGGCTTATATTATGACCCGTTCTTCATTGTTTGATCGTATTCGAGACCGGCAGTATGATGATCATCATTTATGTGTCCTTAGGGATACGGTTCGGCACGGAGGTGCCGAGCAGGTTACGGTTGATGATGATGGAGTCTTGAGGATGCAGGGTCGTATTTGCATGCCTGATGTCGATGGCCTTCGTGAGTTGATATTGCAGGAGGCCCATAATTCCCGGTATTCCATTCATCCGGGCGCCGCAAATATGTACTAGGATTTTTGGCAGCATTATTGGTGGCAGAGGATGAATAAAGATATTGTGGCTTATGTAGCACGGTGCTTGAATTGTCACCAGGTTAAGTACGAGCACCAGAGACCCGGTGGTTTGATGCAGCAAATTGAGATTCCCGAGTGGAAGTGGGAGCATATCACCATGGATTTCGTAGTTGGACTCCCACGGAATCAGAGGATGTTTGATGTGGTGTGTGTCATTGTGGATAGGCTGACCAAGTCAGCACACTTCATTCCGGTATCGGTTTCGTATTCTTCGGAGATGTTGGCCAAGATCTACATCAGGGAGATTGTTCGCCTACATGGTGTGCCCGTGTCCATTATTTCTGACCAGGTACTCAGTTTACCTCCCATTTCTGGAGAGTATTTCAGCGTGAGTTGGGCACACGGGTTGAGTTGAGCACAGCGTTTCATCCTCAGACGGACGGACAGTCCAAGCGCACTATTTAGATCTTGGAGAGGTCAGCATGTTGAGGCAGCTACTTGGGAGTCCGAGTCCGATATGCGGAGCAGATATCCCCACCTTTTCCCCGATTCAGGTACCTTTCTATGTCCGTTCGAGGACGAACGTATGTTTTAGAGGTGGAGATTGTGATGACCCAAAAAGTCATCCCGTGTAATTCTAGCTAAATCTGTGTTCTGAGGTCATGAAAGCCTCCTTCTATCTCACCTCGATTTGCGTGCACAGCCCGGGCGTGTAGCCGGGAAGCCTTTATGTGAAAAACTGATAAAAATGATAAGTTTGATTTTGAAATTTGAATTAAGTTGACTTTCGTCAACATTTTTGGTAAACGGACCTGGACATGTGATTTGACGGTCCGGAGGGTCCGTAAGAAAATATGGAACTTGGGCGTATGCCCAGAATCGAATTCCGAGGTCCCAAGTCCGAGAAATGAATTTTTAAGAGAAATTATTTTCTGAAAAATATAAGAGATTTTGAAAGAGTAATTATGTGTGAAATATATGGTATCTGGCCCGTATCTTTGTTCCGGAGCCTGGTACAGGTTCGATGTAATATTTATGTCATATCTATTAATTTTGGTCAGAAACGGAATCCATTTGACGTGATTCGGACCATAAATGCAAATTTTGAAGTTTTAGAAGTTTTGAGAAATTTCACTGATTTTGGGTTTCATTCGTTGTTTATGATGTTATTTTGGCGATTTGATCGCACGAGAAAGTCCGTAGGATGTTTTTGAGGTTGTGTGCATATTTGGTTCGAAGCCCTGAGGGCTCGGGTAGGTTTTCGGGGTGTTTGAACTTAAGAAATCGCTGCTGGTGCACCAGTTCTGGTGTGCCCGCACCTGCGAGCCTAGGGTCGCAGGTGCGCTTTTGTGCCCGCAGGTGCGGTCCCTCTAGCAGATGCGGACCCTTCTCGGAAGAAGCGGTTCCACAGGAGCGGATAATCTTCCGCAGGTGCGGCCCTCCTGTGAGGCTGTCCTTTTTCCGCAAGTGCGATCAATTTCCCGCACATGCGAGATCGCAGGTGCGACCCAAGCATCGCAGGTGCGAGAGTCGAGCAGTGAAGTTTTTAAAAAAATGAACTTCATACGTTTCTTCTTCAACTTTTTCATAAAAATAGAGAACCTAGGGCGATTTTCTCAAGAGATTTTCTTCCCAAATCGTAGGTAAGTGTTCACTAACTGATTTCCTTCAACTTTCTAATGTTTTTCATTAATTATCATTAAGAATCCTAGGGTTTTAATGGTAGAAAATTGGGGATTTGGGTAGAGTTAGGGATTTTTGAATAATTAGGAATTTGACCTCGTTTTGGGATCGGATTTCAAAACAAATTATATATTCGGGCTCGTGGGTGAATGGGTGATCAGGTTTTGGTCCGAACCTCGTGTTTTGACCAAGCGGGCCCGGGGTCGAATTTTTGGTTTTTGAAAAGAATGTTAGAAAGTCTATAACTAAGCATTGGAATTGAATTGTTTAGTATTTATTGATGTTATCTAGTCGATTATGTCTAGATATGATTGATTTGGAGTCGGGTTCAAAAGGAATAGCGATGATTCAGGCGTGATTTGTCCGTGGAAGTCGAGGTAAGTGTTTGGCCTAACCTTAGCTTGAGGGAATAGGTGTTGAGTCTTAATTGCTACGTGTTTATTCCATGTTCAACGTATAGGTAAGGTGACGAGTAACTATATGTTGTAGTCAAGTATGCCCGTGAGTCGGAAATTATGAATTTTATGATTTCATTGGTATTTCTTGTGTTATGGGTTAAGCTTCACTTTAGTATTTGTTCGGTTGAGGAGTATTTTGTTAAGTTATACACTTGAGTAAGATTGGTTATAGTTGTGTCCCTTGCCGGGACGGTATTATTTATGTTGATTGCTCCCTTGCGGGATGTTATGATTTATGATTCTTATTCTTGATTTTCTTGCCAAATTGTGGTATATGTTACTTATGCACGATGGGACATTCCGTGCCATGTTTATGTTTTTTATGCACGAGGGGACATTCCGTGCCATGTTTATGTTATTTATGCACGAAGTGACATACCGTGCCATGTTTATGTTATTTATGCACGAGGGGAAATTCTGTGCCATGTTTATCTTATTTATGCACGAGGGGACATTCTGTGCCACATTTATGTTATTTATGCATGAGGTAACATTTCGTGCCATGTTTATGATATTTATGCACAAGGGGACATTCTGTGTCATGTTTATGATTATTATGCACGACGGGACATTCTGTGTCGTGTTGATGATATTTATGCACGAGGGGACATTCCATGTCGTGATTATGATGTTTTAGCACGAGGGGACATTTTGTGCCGTGTTTATGATACTTTAGCACGGGGGGACATGTCGTGTCGTTTGTATTCACTTGTTTATTTCGTGTTGTTAATCCTCGTTATTATTTTTGGTATTTAAAATGTTGCTTTGTTCCGTCATTTCAGCAATTGCTACCCCTTTTCCCCAGCATGTTCCCCGTTATTGTACATAAATGTTTACTTCCTATTGTTATTTCCTGTTATCTATTATTAAACTGCACAGGTGATATTATATGTCATGTCCTAGCCTCGTCACTACTTCGTCGGGGTTAGGCTTGGCATTTACTCAGTACTTGGGGTATGTTGTACTGATACTACACCTACACAATTTTTGTTTAGCAGATCCCGGTACAAGGCCCCGTGGATACTGAGCTAGGCGGCTTCCTTCTGTCCACTAGGCGACACTGAGGTAGTCCTGCAGGCGTCCGCAAGCCTTGGCGTCTCCTTCTACTCTCCTTCATTTCTGTTTCTAGTACTTCAGAAAACAGATTTATTATTTCTTTCAGACCTTTTATGTGTATTGCTGATAGATAGTCCGTGACATTGTAATTCCAAAGATCTGGGTTGGCTAGTTTGATAATTTGTTAAGTCTGTGGATTTAATTATGTGTTTCCTTTTTTATCCGTTCTTACTTTAAAGCTTTTATTTATGGAAAAACAGTATTTCACTTGTTCTTATTTAATAATAAAGGTTTTTAATAAATTTGAGCAATTACATTGGCTTGTCTAGCGGGTTCAACGTTAGACGCCATCACGGTCCCGATGGTGGGAATTTCGGGTCGTGACATCTTTTCAGTCCCGGTTCATTTTGACCGTGTCTCTTCAACTCTTTGAATAGACTCGAGCAACCGTTTCTAATAGTCTCGTAGGTGTTTAGCTCGTATCTTCTTAACTCGTATCTCTTTCTAAGTTTTTCCTCCAGAGGTTACTCTTCTATTGATCCACGTGGCTTGCTATGTCATCCACTTGATTAATTCCACGTGTAATAGTTATTTTTACCAATACACTTGTTCGCTAAGTACAATTGATAACTGCACAGATGACTCACATGCAAATAGAACCATTCTCACATAAAAGACAAGTAGACGAGGGTATTTATAAATGATAAATAACATTAGAATCCATCTTCTTAAATCGATAGGGGTGATTAATTACATGTATTCTTGTGAAAGTGTTCTATCACATTTCAGGCGAACTAGTAAGAGTAGAGAAAATGAACGCCAGGTAAGAACAATCCCCAAAATTTGCACAAGTTAAAACTCATAGAAGTTAGGCACGCCACTACACAAATATCAACAACAACAATGCCCCCAGGCTATCACAAATCATCACAAATCAATCCCCAACATAGCATGCCTTGTCTTGCCACTTGCGCAATAATAAAGTAAATGCCTGCCTTGTCTCGTCGCACGCACATAGTAATGTTCCCACCTTGTCTCGCCACATGCGCAAACACACAGATATAGACCGCCTTTTCACGCCGCATATTGAACATCAATAGTAACAATAGCACGCAGAAACCTCGTGCAAACACCCAAACAAAACCTCCCAACTATATCACGTGCTAAAAATACACAACAACGCAATAGAATGACATTCACAATATGTGCCCATAATCCATAATTTTTTCCTCTAAATAGTGTTAATACCACAACCGTGCATAGTCCTTATCTCAACAAACTGAGTACAAGTGAAACAACAAGAATACGATAATACAGCAAGTAAATCAACTCAAGAGCGTTGGAACACAAGGAAATGGTAGAACGAGCTCACAAAGAACAAACACAATAGAGAATACTAGTCTCAATAATAATAGCTCAACAAGGGAGAAATAGTACGTAACAGATGATTCCATAAAAGTACAATCGATAACAAGGGAGATACATGAGTCAATAATTCTGAGTAAGGATAAGTCAACTATGATAAAGGATAACTAACTTCATTTAAGATTTAGCAATTATGAACTCGATACAACAAATTCAATTAAGGATGAGTCATTAGGGAATGATAGCATGGAAATTGAAGAGGCAACAACTTCATTTAAGGCACACAATAGTCAAATAGGCAATAAGAGTGGAACTTGAAGCAATTAATTCCAAATTAAGACACATAGAGATGAAACTAAATAAATGGGGAATTTAGCATAACAAAGCTACTTCATATCTAATGAACATAAGGATCTAAGAGCCCTAAAAGGTCAACTTTCCACAAATAAGCCCGAGCATGTACTCGTCGCCTAGCGTACACAGACTTCACATAACACGATTATAACTAGAGACTCAAATCCTAAAGGGAAAGTCCTCCACAAAGTTAGGTAAGATACTTACCTCAAAGAATCAAGAACAATACTTTAAAATGGTCCTCTCAAGTGAAACAGACTCTGGAGGGCCCAAATCTAGACAAAATAACTTCAAAGCATAAATAAAACTCATAAGAACAATCCCGGATAATAAAGTCTCGATCTTTAACAAAAACTAAAAAGTGAACCCAAAAGTCAACCCCTGGGCCCGCACCTCAAAACCCGATAAAATTCACAAAACCCGAACACCCATTCTGATTCGAGTTCAATCATACCACAATAATCAAATTCGGTTACCAATTTGTCCCTCAAATCATCATTTTACATTTGAAAAGGTCTTTATTTTAAATCCACATCTTTCCTCAACTCAAAACACTAATTATGAGATAAACATATTGATAGAATAATGGAATATAATAAATTTTTGGATGAAGAACACTTACACCAATTATTTGCTTGATAAACCCACGAAGAATCGCTCAAAACCGAGCTCTACAACTCCAACAATGATAAAAATGGCTAACTCTCGAAATAGAGTACTTTTATATTCTGCCGGTATTTGCACAACGCGATCGCTGAAGAAGAACTTTGACGCAAAGAAGGAAAATTCCACTGCCAGAATTGGTACTACGTGATCGCGGACAGGTACATGCGATTAAGAAGAAAATCATTGTTGCCCCAAGAAACGTACTACGCGATCACGAAATAGAGAATGCAATTGCAAAGTGGGCCAGCTGCTAAGCTATGCTACGCGAACACGGATTCGTAAATGCGAACGCGTTGAAGGGGATGCACAATTATGCATTCGCGGGCAGTCTCATGCGAACACGAAGAACAAATATTCCTTCTTTCAAAATTACACTACGCGAACGCAAAGGAATTGATGCGAACGCGATTAAGAAAATTAGATACCTACAAAAAAAACAGTCCAACAACATGGAGAAATGGCTCGTAGCCCATCCGAAACACACCTAAGGCCCACGGGACCCCATCAAAACATGCAACAAGTTCCGTAACCTAACACGGACCAGCTCGAGGTCTCAAATGACATCAAACAACATCGAAACTACGAATCGCGCAAAGAATCAACTTATGAACTTTCAAATCTTCCAACTTCCAAAACTCGTTCTGAAACATACCAAAACAATCCGGAATGATGTCAAATTTTGCATGCAAGTCCCAAATGATATAATGGAGCTAATCCAACTCTCGAAATTGAATTACGGCCTTGATATCATCAAGTTAACTCTCGTTCAAACCTCTCAACCTTCCAAACCTTCAACTTTTCAATTTTTGTGAAATGCTTCAAATTACTCTACGGACCTCCAAATACAGACGCACGCCGAAGTTAAAACTCACCAGGCAAAGATATTAGAATCATCAAAACTCTATTTCGAACTCGTCTACACAAAAAGTCAAAATTCCGGTCAACTCTTACTACTTAAGCTTCCAGAACTAGAATCCTTCTTCCAAGTTGACTTCAAATCATTAGATAACTGAACTCGGCCACGCACGCAAGTCATAACACATAACACAAAGTTGCTAGAGACCTTAAGCCGTCAAGCAATATGTTAATTCTGTAAATGACCGTCTGGGTCATTACAACTTAGTAAGTGGTGCTACTACTCCAAAGAAATCCTACACAAAATGCATGTAGTAGCTTGCCAAGCCTAAGAAGATGCAAATCTCTGTAGGAGAAGTAGGTCTGGGATATTTTCGCACAACTTCAATCTTTTTAGGATCCACCATAATTCAACATTTGGATACAAAATGCCATAAAAATGCTACTGAGTTTAGCAAAAATTTGCACCTTGAGAACTTATCGCATAGATGATGTTCTCACAATGTCTGTAACGGAATTTTCAAATGATCCTCGTGTTCTTCCTGTCTGCAAGAATATGTCAGGATATCATCAATGAATACTATTATAAATCTTTCCAAAAATGTCTTGAATGCCATATTCATTAGATCCATGAATGCAGACGGAGCACTGTTCAGTTCGAAAGGCATCACGAGAAACTCATAGTGTCTGTACCAAGTTCTGAAAGTAGCCTTAGAAATGTCTTCATCTTTGATTCTGTCACGACCTGAAATCCCACCTTCAGGCCGTGATGGCGCCTAACGTCGAACCCGCTAGACAAGCCAACGTTTGAACTAAATAAACTCATTAACAACTAAAAATGAACAAGATAACTAAGGCAACGGTGATCAACAATTATGAAAGTTAACTAAGTTCAAAATAATATCCCAAGTTTCGAAATAAAGCCCATAAATACAACCCTGAACTGCAGTCACAAACTCACGAACTGTCTATGAGATTACTAAATACAGTGGTCTAAAAAATAAGTACATATGACTGTCTTTGAAACTATAGAACAAGACAGAACTGAAAGAGTGGGGTAGAAGGTGACGCCAAGGCCCACGGACGTCTGCGGGACTACCTCGATGTCTCCTGAAAGGACTGAAGGATACTCCCTCCTTCAATGTCCACCGGGGTCCGGTTGTGTAATCTGCACAACATAAAGAAGTGCAGGTGTAGCATCAGTACAACCGACCCCATGTATTGAGTAAGTGCCGAGCCTAACCTCGGCGAAGTAGTGACGAGGCTAGGACCGACAACAATATATACCTGTGCAATTCTATATAATAACAGGAAAATATCGACGGAATTAAACAGTAATTACATATACGGGGAGAACATGCTGGGGATAAAAGGGACAACAAATACTAGCATAGTAGAACAGGGTAATAACTGAAATGTAAAGTAAAAGCAAGAATTTAACGTCTCAGAACAGATAATGAACAACAAAAGGCACGGCATGTCCCCTCGTGCATAATCTCACAATCACTCAGCACGGAATGTCCCCTCGTGCATAAATAGTAACCACTCGACACGGAATGTCCCCTCATGTATAAATAACAAACAATCGACATGGCATGTCCCCTCGTGCGATAAATAATAAGCAATCGGCACGGAATGTCCCCTCGTGCAATAAATGATAAGCAATCGGCACGGCATGTCCCCTCGTGCGATAAATAATAAGCATTTGGTACGGAATGTCCCCTCGTGCAATAAATAATAAACAATCGGCACGGAATGTCCCCTCGTGAGATAAGTAATATAAAAACAACAATATAATGTGAAAACTAACAATAAGAAATCTCAAGTGTACAGAAATACTCAATAAAATTCTATCGTCCCGGCAAGGGACTCAGCTATAACCAAACTCGCTCAGAAGTATAATTTCAACAGTATAAGTCTCAACTGAACAATTAATCAATAACTTCCCACATCATGAAACCACATCAATGCATCACTTCTAGATCACCAATTATTCATAGTACAGAGAGTAATAAGAACACGGTATAATTCATCACAATTGACTCACGGGCATGCTTGACCACAACATATAGGTACTCGTCACCTCACCTATACGTTAGACATGAATTACACATAGCAAATAAGACACTATACCTATTCCCTCACGCTAAGGTTAGGCCAAACACTTACCTCGGCTCCAATAATGCAAGTCAAGCCTCAATCACAGCCTTGCCTCTCGAATCAAACTCTGAAACAATAATATCTAGACATAATTGACTTATTAACATCAATAATTACTCAATAAACCAATTCCATAGCCTAATCATACATTTTCTATCATTCTTCCAAAAATACCAAAATTCGACCCCGGGCCCCCTTGGTCCAAACACGAGGTTCGGACCAAAACCAGATCACCCATTCCCCCATGAGCCCGAATAAACAATTTGTTTTGAAATCCGACCCCAAAACGGGGTTGAATTCCCAAAAATTACATAAACCCTAACTCTACCCAAAACCCCTAATTTCTACCTTTAAAACCCTAGGATTCTTGATGATAATGGATGAAAAACCTTAGAAAGTTGAAGGAAATCAGTTAGTGAGCACTTACCTACGATTTGGGAAGAAAAATCTCTTGAGAAAATCGCCCTAGGTCTTCTATTTTTGAGAAAAGTGTGAACAAGAACATCTGAAATTGTTTTTAAAAAAACATCACAGCCCGACTCTCGCACCTGCGGTACTTGGGTCGCACCTGTGATCTCGCAGGTGCGGGAAAGGGATCGCACCTGCGAAATAAGGCCAGGCCCACAGGGGGCCGCGCATGCAGAAGCTTACTTGTTCCTACGGAGCCGCTTCTACGTAGATTGGTCCGCATCTGCGAGAGGGACCGCACCTGCGGACAAGGCAGCGCGCCTGTGGTCTCGCACCTGCGGCCCTAGGCTCGCAGGTGCGGGCACACCAGAACTGGTGCACCAGTAGTGTTTTCCCAAGTTAAATCACCCCGAACGCCTACCCGAAACACACCCGAGCCCTCGGGGCTCGAAACCAAATATGCACACACCCTCATAGACATCCTACGGACTTATTCGAGTAATCAAAACGCCTAATAACCTCTTAAATATCGAATTAAACCTCAAAACCTATAAAAATTTCAAAAGCTTCATAACTTTCAAATTTCCTGTTTTTAGTCCGAAACACGTCAAACCAAATTCGTTTCTTACCAAATTTCACAGATAACTCATATAATATATATTGAACCTGTTTCGGACTCTAGAACCATAATACGGGCCCGGTAACACGGATTTCACATAAAACTTCCTTTTCAAAAGCATTAATTATTTTAAGAAAACAATTTTCTTTAAAAATTCATTTCTCGGACTTGGGACCTCGGAATTCGATTCCGGGCATACGCCCAAGTCCCATATTTTCCTACGGATCCTCCGAGATCGTCAAATCACGGGTCCGGGTCCATTTACCAAAAATGTTGACCGAAGTCAACTTCAATCAATTAATTACCATAAATTCAACTTTTTATCAAATTTCATCATAAAGGCTTCCTGGCTACACACTTGGGATGCGCACGTACATCGAGGTGAGATTAACAGAGGCTTTCGGGGCCTCGAAAAATAGTTTTAGTCAAATTTACACAGATGACCTTTTGGGTCATCACAAATTCTAAGGTGATAATAACTAGATCGGAGATCAATATTTGAGAAGTGGGAAGCTCCTTATAACTGATCAAACATGCCATCAACATGAGGAAAGGGATACTTATTGCGTGTTGTTACCTTTATCAACTGTCTATAGTCAATGCACATTCTCAAAGACCCCTCTTTCTTCATTACGAGTAATACTGGAGCACCCCATGGAAATACACTCAATATGATAAAACCTTTATCTAACATGTCATGCAATTGTTGCTTTAGCTCCCTCATTCATGAATGGCCACGGGGATAGGACCGAATGGAGTTGTTCACCGGGCTGATGGACCATCGGTGCAAACCTTTGGCATTTGTCACACTTTCGAACGGACTCCTTAGTATCTTTCTCCACGTTGTCCCAGTAATATCCATCTCTAATTACTTTATGAATCAAAGAGTCAGTGCCGGAGTGGTTCCCATAAGTACCTTCATGGATTTCTCGCAAAACATAATCGGTGTCCCCTGGTCCTAAGCATACTGCTAAATCCATCGAAGGTCCTCATGTACAATAATCCATTTTCATCTAGTGTGAATCAAGATGCTTTGGCTCGTAGGGCTCTCGACTCCTTAGGGTCTGAGGGGAGCTTTCCTTGCTTCAAATATTCGACATATTTATTCCTCCGATCCCACGTCAAACTTGTAGAGTTTATCTTAGCATGACCTTCCTCGACCACGGATCTCGACAACTGGACAACAATCCCCGGGACAATATTATCTTCCTCGACCGATGACCCCAAATTCGTAAGTACGCCGGCCTCACTATTTTGCTCCCGAAGTATATGGTCCAACATCCACTCCTTGAAGCGATGCAATGTTACTTGAAACTTGTCCAAATATATTTGCATTCTATCTTCTCGAACTTTGAAGCTTTTGTTTACTTGGTTCACCACCAACAGAGAGTCACATTTGACCTCGATGACCTCCGCTCCCAAGTTTTTGGCTAATTCGAGACCTACAATCATGGCCTCGTACTCGGCCTCATTGTTAGTTAATCTAGAAGTTTTGATAGATTGTCTAATGACACTGCCCGTAGGTGGTTTTAAAACAATACCGAGCCCAGACCCTTTCACATTCGAGGCACCGATTGTGAAGAGGGTCCATACCCACAATGGTGTACCCGTTTTTAGTAGAAGTTCCTTTTCTACTTCTAGTATGATGGTAGGTGTAAAATTTGACACGAAGTCTGCCAAAATTTGAGACTTGATAGCCGTTCGGGGTTGATATTTGATCGCACACTCCAAGTCGATGGCCCACTTGGCCAATCGACCCGACAGCTCGGGCATATGCAAAACATTATGAAGTGGGTATGTGGTTAACACACATATGGGATGATATTGGAAATATGGCTTCAGTTTTCTAGATGCGCTTATTAGTGAAAGTGCTAATTTCTCTAAATGTGGATACCTGGTTTTAGAATCTCCTAAGGTTCGACTTACATAATAGATAGGAAATTGTGTACCTTTCTCTTCTCGAAGGTACAACACCAGCAGCCCACGATAAGTGATAATTTTCTAAAAAATATCTAAAAATTTCATTTTTTCTTAATAGAAATCGTGATCATATTGTTAAGAGAATGGAACTGAATTTTTTGTTCTTAAAAAAAAGGGATTAAATTTCTTTTTTACAAAAGAAACTTTCTTTGCATTTGAAAATCTCAATGAATGATCTTAAATTTCAAAGTTATAAGTTAGTAGGAGTAAGTAACAAGGCATTCTACAAGCTAATCTTGCTAACTATCTCACTGCGGGCAGGCATAATTCACAGGAAAATAATAAAATCCTAATCTTGTAAATACTAAAGAATCGGTGCAACAAAAGAAACAAATAGTAAAACTAAAAATATGAACAATTAATTCCTTGAAGTTAAAAACTAAAAATCTTAACTAAAGAATTAAGATGAGAAATTCAGAAAAGTTTAAAACTTACTCTAAGGATTAAGATCTGAATATGAAGAGTAACTGCCGAGAATTGAGAGCATGAGATAATGGATCCATAAGGTGGCTTTATATATTTAGTAGGTAAAATTATAATTTTGTTAAAGCATATTGGGCTATCGGTTAAACCGTTAATAAATTGGGCAAACCAAGACCCGAATTGATAACCCAATAGTCAAATAACATTAAATTGTTATTGAACTGTTTACCCAATAACCCGATATAGATAACCCAATAGCATTTTATCGATTAGGGCTATCGGTTATACCCGATATATGCCCAGCCCTACCACCGGATGAAGCATCAACATTAGCCTTCACACTATCCGCTAGACCCATGTAGAACCTCTGCCCCAACATCTGCTCAGGAATACCATGGTGTGGACATAAAACCAGCAGCCCTTTGAATCTTTCCCACGTCTCTTGCAATGTTTTTGTTGGTCTCTGTCTTAAGATCAAGATCTCGTCAATATGTTGAGCAGTCTTGTTGGGCGGATGAAATTTTTTCACAAATTGCTTGATTAATACCTCCCAAGTAGTGATGGAATTTATGGGGAGTAAATTGAGCCAAGTTTGAGCTTCTCCTGTCATAGAGAATGGAAACAATAATCGTTTTATTGCTTCCGGAGTCACGTTGTGTTGTCTTTGTGTTTGACAGATTGACAGGAAATTCTTTAAGTGTTGTTGAGGATCTTCAATGTATGACCCCGAGAATAGTCCCTTGTTTTGCAACAAATGCGGCATGTTGTTTGTGATTTGAAACGAATCAACCTGTATCTGCGGGACTACAATCGTGGTGGCTAAATTGTCTGTTGTGGGTTGTGCCCAATCATACAAAGCAGCCTCTGGCACAAGAGGCGCCACCACTTGCTCGTTTAGGTCCTCCACGTTATCCCCATTATCTCTGTTGTTTACCAAATCTGCCATGTCTGGTGCAAGTTGTTCAGCTGAGTTTTGTTGTTGTTTGCTTTTCCTGTTTGCCCAATTCAAGGCCTTGAAAACTTGCTCAGGATCTGATAATGTTTCAAATACTTGACCAGTTCTTGAGGAGTTTCTAGGCATGCACCTGTAACACCCAAGAATACAAACGTTAAAATTTCAATGTATATGATTGAAAGTGAAGAAAATTGACTACACTAAGAATTTTTGCACTCCTTTTAAGTGTAATTTCTAACAACGTTAACTCCCCAGCAACGAAGCCAAAATTTGATCACGTCCAACTATGCCTTATAAAAAGGACTAAGCGGTCACTGCAAATATATTCCGGTTAAAGTCCGGAGTTGAATCCCACAGGGAATCAACGTATCAATCACAGCTATCAGACTCACACAATTTCACGTAATCAACTTTCCGAGATATTTAGATAATAAATTGGTTTTTTGCTAACTAATTATTACGTAATAAAAAAAGAAGTAATTAAGAACTAACTACGAATATATTGTAGACAAGAGTTGGAAGGATCTAAGGGTTTTTTTTTCCCTATTGTCAGAATCTTTTCCGTTATGTTTGCTATAAATTTGCCTAAGTCTTCTCTATCGATCATGAGCCCTCTGGTTGTCGTAACTCTCTCTCGAGTAATTACAACAATATACTAGACATATTCTCCCGAATTACGCTAGCTAACAGCTCACTTATATCGCACCCAAGGTTTCGTTATCCCTAATCCCACCTTTAAACCCTACGTTATTGATCTCTCATATAGGTCGGGAGTGATGTTGTTCAACAACGGCCTAAATATGCACTCTCTCCCAAGTAATACATACTAAATAGGCACATCTAATTGAGGGCCCTTCAATTAACTACAGCAAGCATGTAGTTGAACATATAGAGAAAATACTAAGGCAAATCTATATTAACGTAAACGAGAAAATTATCCTTCAACAGGTTCCATCAAAACCCTAGATTAGGAGTTTAGCTCCTCATGCTCATAGTAATCAAATCCAAAATAAATTGCATAATTAAAATACAGAGTAAGGAATAAGGGATGTAAAAATCAATGTTTTGAACTCCCGATTAGTGTTCCACGATCTCCTCTTGTCTCCAATGGCAAAAGTCCCTCAAAGTTGCGTTTTTGGGTCTATTTATATGTTTGGGACAAGCCCTAAACGTGTAGGTTAAATTCTATTCAAACCGGGAAACACTTAAAACCTTCAAAACTCGGACAGGGCTTGGACTTAGGCCTGGCGCCTCCTGGATAACGCCAGCCTAGGCCTGGCTTTAAGATGGCCTCGCTAGGCTAAAGCCTGGTCTGGCCTGGCTTTAAGCTGGCCTCGCCAGGCTAAAGCCTGGTCTGGCCTAGCTTTAAGCTGGCCTCACCAAGCTAAAGCCTAGTCGAGCTGGCTTTTGCCTGGCTTCTCCTTTTCACCATTTTCAAGCGCACTTTTGACGTTTAACCATCCATTTAGCTGGCCTTCCATCTCCAATTCACCTACACATAAAATAGACTCAATTACGCTCAAACAAAGTGTATTTTTATCATTAAAGCACGTAAAATGCAAGGCACACAATGCGTTAAACCATGAATTATAGCCACACATCAATTGCTTGGAGGATAACTCCCCCATCTCCTTGACCCTGTGTTCCTTGGCCACCAGGCTGGAGCTCTCCGCGTACACTTCCTCCGACGCCCGCACCTAAGTTCGTGTTTAGAGCAATGCGTGAACCAACATCGACTGGCTCTGGAATTGGCACTACCCCGGGGTTAAGCGATGGTACACCGGCCCCTGAAGCAACTGTATTATCATTTTCCCAATGGAATCCGAGACCGTCATTTCCATGTGCTGGTGTGTTCATCGAGCTCGACATGTTTTAGAGTGAAAACAAAGAATTTTTTATAAGGACAAGTGTGAAAAATAATGTGTGTTATCAAAAATCAACACTGAAATAATCACTAGTATCTTTAGCCCCACGGTGGGCGCCAAACTGTTTACCCTAAAATCTGAGTAACAATTGAATTTATAATGAGGTCTTAAAAATATGTGATTTAGTCCAATACTGATTGATAAACAGGAAGATAAGTACATGAGTTAAGTAAGCGAGTCAAATCAAACCAGTGTATGATCAAGCCTCGACCTCGAGATAGACTTCGATGAATAGTAAAATAAAGCGAAGAGAATATAATAAAGCTAAAGGACAATTCTGATGAGAGATGAGCGCAAAAGTAAAGGTATATATTCTTTGCCGATGATTGATGATGTTTACAAATGAACAGCCTTCCCTTTACATAATAGGGGAGGCCCAGATAAGGTACATTTCTATTTCTAGAAAGGAATCTAATTGGTACAGCTGAATTCGTACAAATCCGTTCCTGGATTTACGCCTTGATCTTTGTGCCATTGTGGGATTCCCGCCCATTTTGGTACAACCCCATAACGGCCTTATTTCGAGGTAGGTCATACTCGGCGTCCGATATTGTATGCTTTAGTTCTCGAGGTCTGCACTTCTTCATTAGTCTTGAGTCCGATCTGTCTCGATTCGTTTGAAATTTGCCTTGAGGTGATCTCTCGAACTTATGAAATCGGGCTTACCTGATTTTGACCGTGTACAGGAATAATACTCAGATTGTTGCCTTCCTTAAAGACAAGGTACTCAAATAATGACTCTTTCCGGTGGAGCTCAAATATTGAAAATCAAAGAAAAATATACTGGCTTTCATAGCCAGCGCCTTTAGGAAAGAAAAAGAAAAAGATTGGATGTATGAGTTTTTATAACTTGCATTGTTTTAATATGGCTATACTTGGAAAGCAGGGGTGGAGATTTCTTTCAGACAAAATGTTCTTCTCTGTCGAGTCTTCAAAGCTAAATATTTTTGTTCATGGACTTTCTTATCGACGCAATTAGGCCAAAATCCTAGCTACAATTGGAAGAACATTTTGCTTTGTAAGGAGCTATTGTAAAATGGTGTCAGATGGGGAGTGGAGAATGGTGAAAAAAATTAGTATTGGTAATGACCCTTAGCTGCCTTTGGATATAATTTTTTTCTCGGAAGAATTTATCTATTTAAGCTCAAGGTATGTGTGTTACTGTTTTTTGAAGATGGTAGAAGGTGGGATGAAGAAAACGTTTTCTCTATTTTTAATGAAGAGAGAGAAAAGCAAAAATGATATGTATTTCAGTTAATGTAAGAGGAGAGGTTGATCGCTTAATTTGGCATTTCAAAGAAAGGGTCTTGTATGGTTAAATTAGGTTATTATCTTTGCTACTAACTCTCTCTGGCTTCGGATGTGCACGGGGCTTTTGTTAACTAGAAAAAGCTTTGGCACTTGGAGTTATCTCTGAAAATTAAAGATTTTATTTACTAGCTAAAAGTGTTAATCTTCAAGTGGGGTGTTATTGAGAAAGATAGTAAACATGTGTTCCTTGCATATGAGCTGAATGTGGATGAAGTTAATATGGCTGAGTTTCTTAGCTATGTGGTTAATGTCTTTGAAGACTCAACAGACTCGTGCAATTCATAAAAATAAATTGGGTCATGAGAAACGAGTTTCGGTGATAGTTAAGTTCTTCCTCCTACTTTATGAGTGAGTGGGTATTTGCCATGGCTGAAAAGTGGTTGGGTATATGTTTTCTCTTCTTGGTCTAAGCCTCCACATGAAATCTGAAAATGCAATAGCTATTTCCATACTTGAGGTCACAACGGAGAGTAGGGTTTGTTGTACACGATTATGCACGTCAATTTATAGCTGCATTTTTCAAGGTCGTGTCAATCCTAGGCATTGTTGAAATTATGGGTTTGCATTGCTCTCGGCTAATTGTTCCAATATTTATTGTGGCCCGTGTATAATGGAATGTGATGCTCAGAAAATTGTGCTTTCCTACAATCTACAGAGTTCAAAGCGTTGTTGGATAATTGATGTTTCTTGTTGAATTCGCAATGTTTTTCTAGTTTGGATTAAAGGCCAACAATTTTGATTGTGAAGTTTTGGGCTTTTTAAGCTCCTCTTATATTCTTTGCTATTTCGTTGAACAAATCACAAGTGAAAATTATACCAAGCACAACCTACCTTAGCAGAAAATCAAAACTCGAACAGCACCCCCTTCCTCCGGCGTGATCACTGATCATAAGAAGCTTTCTTTATACTGAGCATCTCATGATGATCAATAAGATGATTCATATACATGATAAGCAAGAATATACAGAGACAAAATGAGCAGGGAAATAGGAAAATGCCTTTATGAGGCAACAAAATTGGAAGAATTACCAGTACAAATACATATCTTACCCTGAGCCTAGCAATTCTAATGACTTCAGTTGCATCTAAAATATCTCCCAGGTGGTGATCTACTCCCCTACATATGAACATTCTGCTAACTGGCTAAACGGACCAAACGCAGATAAAAAAGCCCTTTCTTAGAGATTAAAGAGATATCTAAGATCTTCTACAGTTAGTCGGCTAGCTGTGCCTCCACTTTGATCTTCACCAAAAGCGGATGCAACCATATTTCTTTTGTCCTCCTGAAATTATAAGATGATATTGAAATCTAAAAGATTAGGCATCGATGAACACTATACAAGGTGCGCATAAGAGCCAAAGCTAATCACCATTCTGTGTTTAACGAAGTCTCTGGAAGTGTTGATTTCAAATATGAAACAGAGAGCAAATTACAGAAGAAAACGGAGAGAAGATGAAAATAATCACAAGAATAACACAGTAAAAAAATAAGGACAGGAATTTAGAAGGCCAGGGAAAAGAATCAGAACAAACTTATGCAGGGGGGGTGGGGGGAGGGGAAGGAGAAAGTGAGATGTAACGACTAGCCAAACATCATGCCAAAATACTATGCAGTTCAACTAAAGAACATACAGAAAAAATGTGGGGCTGATCCTTGATTGTAAATCCAGATACAGTAACAGGGTATACAGTGAGAGGTTAACCTGGAGAGCTAGAATTCGATCTTCAACTGTGTCTTCAATTGTTAATCGAGACACAGTGACCGCACGAGTTTGTCCTATTCTGTGAGCTCGATCAATAGCCTGATCTTCAGTAGTTGGATTCCACCAAAGGTCGAGAAGAATTACATGACAAGCTGCCACCATATTTAGGCCAAGATTTCCAGCTTTTAGTGACATCAACATGACAGTCACCTGCAAAAGAACTCAGGCTTGAATTTGAAAATACATTAAGGTTCAAGGAAAAAGAAATGGTTAGATTGGGAAATCCAAAGTATGCAATTAAAAACTTCAAAACAAAGAAGCTCTACCTTGCTGTAGAGGTGCTCCGATGTGCTAAAGAAATGACTAAATAAAGCATAGTTATTAGTCCACACCATTCTATTTATGTTTTTATACTAATTATGAACATGGTGCTAGAGAAGGTACTCCTTGTCAGTACAAAGACCAGTAGAAGGAAAAGGACATTCAAACTCTTTGAATTAATTGCATGTATGATAAGGGTATAGCAGGAAAAAAATTCCTGAAGAAAAAACATATGTACAGACCTGAATGGTATATGAATGTAAAATTATCTAGTAATGAACATATTCAAGGTTAGACCTATATCTCACCATCAAATAATAATCCTGAAGTCCTATAACAGTATTGCAAAATTATCATTTCTGAGCAGTGTACTAGGAAGAGGGTATTCAATGTTTTGCACCGCTCAAACACAAAGAAGAGAAAAACAAAAGAACCATGCTAAAGTTTTTCACAAAACTAGCAAACGTTCTTCACTCACGTGAGAAGAATGAAAGATGAAAAGAACCTTACCCACTCGTTCCTCAATCCAACAAGACCGCACGAAGTATTGAATAAAGGAAGAAAAACGAAATAAAAGACAAACCACGTTTTTGAAGCAAGAGCTTAGAAAAACTAATCACCAATGTTTATTTTCAGCATACTGAGCCCTTTAAATAGGCCTTACAATGAGTAAAATTGATGAGGTTAAGGCAAATTAATCCTAATTAAACCAGAATAAAAACAAGGTTACGAAAAACATATACTAACTAAAATAGGAAAAAGAATTCTACTAGGAATGAAATACTAACTAACAATCATAGTTGACTAGAACTACAAATATAATCCTACTAACACAAGAACCAAATTACTCGGAAACGGGAAATAAGAACTCCTAATCTTTATGGATAAGAAAGCCTAATATTGAATGGATTCTAAGACTTCCTGAATTTCTTGGTTTCTTGGCCTTCTTGATCATGCATCATTCTCCCTTGTTGAAAAAGACTCGTCCCGCGAGTCTAACAACTTCCGTAAATAGCGGAAGATTTGTTATTGTAAAGAATGGGGACCAAATACTCACCAAGTTTAAGTTACATTTTCTATGCTTATCACAGAGCTTCTTCACGTTCTAAGAAAACTTTGCATTTGGTCGAACTACATCCCTCTTTCTAAGTTTCAAATTTCTACCAAGCCTTCTCCATGTAATCTTTCTATGTTGACTCTCAAACTTCTACTTACGATATGAAGTTATTGGTGTCAAAACTTCATGGAACTTAACCAATTCTATGTCTAGCTTTGAATTAAGCATGGAGATCAATGCTCTTCTTGGGAATGCATCAATTGCTATGCTTGTACACCAACAGTCATTTTGGTGATAGCTAGATATAGTTATGACGTGAAGATATATTGTTTCTCCAATACACCTCAAACTCTCTAGTATCCACTTTTTTTTAGGTAATCCTTGTTCTTTTTCATGCATATTTTAATTGACTTTAAAATTAACGCAATATGCTACCTTATTTGGAATGATAGAGTCAACAATTATGTCAATATTGTGTTGAGCATCTCTGTAAGGTGGAAAGTCGATGACAAACATGGTTGGATACTCTAATGGATTGTCATAAAACTTTGGTCGTAAAGCCTCAACTTGCGGATCCAATGAATGGCCTTTGTTTCTTTAATATTGGTCTTCATCAGTTTCATCTTCTTCACTCCCTTGAAAATTTGAATGTATATCATCCTGGGAATGGTGCCTTATGCCTTGGTTAGCTTCAACCTCTTCAGCTTGCTCAATATATCTTGCTCTATGTGGTTGAATCGGTGTATATCGAAGTGGTAGACATAGCGGTAGTACCGGTATGTTATATGGTGGAAGAGGTGGTGGTGGAGGTTGTAAGCATTGTGATGGATATGGTGGCTAATTTGAAGCACCAAACGTCCAACTAATTCAGTCAGATTCGCCATTGATTCCTTCAAGCCATTTAGCGCATTCAACGCCATCTAGTTGCACTTTAATTTCTTCATTATCCCGTTCAAGGACTATAGTTCTTAATTTCGGAATTACAAATTTTAGCTCGATTGAGAGGATCCCACTTGTTTCTCTAGCAACATGATGGAAAATAGCAAATCCAAGACTCGAAACCTGGAACATGTGCTCTGATACCACTTGTTCCTCAATCATGCAAGATTACACGAAGTGTTCAATAAAGGAAGAAGAACGAAATAAAAAATAAATCACGTTTTTGAAGCAAGAGAATAACCAATGTTTATTTTCACAACATATTGAGCCATTTAAATAGGCCTTACAATGAGTAAAATTGATGAGGTTAGGATTCCAATCCTAATTAAACTAGAATAAGAATAAGGTTAAAAAAACTTATCCTAACTAAAATAGGAAAAAGAATTCTAGTAGGAAAGAAATACAACTAACAATCCTAGTTGACTAGAACTATAAGTATAATCCTATTAAACAAGAATCAAATTACTAGGAAACAGGAAATAAGAACTCCTAATCTTTAACATGTTATCTTGTTCAAAAAAATAGAACTCCTAATCCAGAATGGATTATTGGACTTCTAGAATTTCTTGGTTTCTTGGCCTTCAGTACTCCTTGAGAGTATAAAGAGAAGTTATGAGCCAACAAAATTTAAATTCTTACGTGATATGCAAGCATAACAACGGCATAGCTACAAACTATTTTAGAAAAAATAGAAGGTACTGATCTATCTAAGAGGTATATGGGCCTACAATCATCGAGTAATATCGCCAAAGAGGCATAATGATTTCTTGACGTAACCATATTTGAAAATGCGACCTCCTGTACTTCCACTTCTTTTTACATGTTCTTTTTGTAGTTAGATAAAGGTGGTGTCCAAGACAACTTGTGCGCACCTCGACTATTCTCCTTAGTACCTACATCTCCCACTATCAAGGTGTTAGATAACTCTGCCGACCAAGGCATAGGAGATGGGAAAAATCACCAAGTGTTTTTTGTCTCCGGTTGAATTTGAACTCTAGTCTACAAGGTATGCACCCACTTCAGTGGCTACTAGGCTACAGCCTTGGGTGTAGGGAGGCTAGGGAACATACGGGATATCAATTTCTGGAGAGCCATACATCAATATAAAGGGAAGAGGTTGGGGATTTCTTTTTTGGATAAATAAGTTGAGAACTCTTATAGAAGAATATATCGACGTGTAGTAGGGATAGATGAAGCAGACAAGATGGCAGGGAGGAATCAAAGGGGAAATCTTTCAAGGTGAACTTGTTTTCAACGGAGTTACTAGTAGGGGAGTAGAGGGAAGCATATTTGGAATACAAAGGCATCAAAGAAAGTAGCTTAAAACAAAAAAGAACCTAAGCAGTGCGAAATCTTATCAGCAGGTGATGTCAGAAGGAGAGAGTTGGCTGCTTGTGCAAGGAGTTTGGAGAAAATACAGATCACCTCCAATTGCATCGCAGCTCCATATCTATGGACCATGAATAGTGAATAAAGAATGTCGAGTTGAAGGTTTAAACGATTGGCAAGTAAAAGAAGGCAACTTGGAGGATCAGAACACCATGTCTTTTGGTTTATATGGATGGAAACAAATAGCATATTATTTCCATAATAGCAAGACAACATTAGTAGTATTAGAAACATTCTTATTTCAGCTAATTTTTTATGGTCCAGACTCCCTTTTGAATAGAGAGCTGGGATTACTTAATAGGAGATTGTGGTTGAAATATAAATCCATACTGTTTTGTCTTCCATACACCATCTTGGTGTGACATTAAAGAAACTTAGTAAAGGAGAAACTATTGGCCATTTTGATATCTAAGAGATTGTAGCTACAACAAGTAAAACATACAAGGAAAAGACCAACCTCAGGATTTGTGTTAAACTCTTTGACAGCCCTGTCTCTAGCAGCAAGAGACATTGTACCATCAAGCCTCTCATACTGAAAACAAGACTGGTTCAACGCACGCTCAACCAAGTTTAACATGCCTGTCCACTGAGAGAAGATAATGGCCTTTACTGGCCCCTTGTCTTGCAATTCTGAATCTGCTTTTCCCAAATCTGACGAATCGCCATTGCATTGCACCAAGATATCTGATTCTAAATAAGGACCCTTTGACTTAGAACATGAGTGAAGAATTTCAAGAGCAGCTTTTATTTTAGAAGAATTGTACTCATTTTCCATGATGGATTTCTCATCAAATTCAGACAAGCCGGAAGGATCACCATTTACATCATCTGATACACAATTTTTTAGGGTAGCTTTAGAATATACGGCCTCAGGACCAAGTTGCTCTTTGCATCCAAGTGCCGGACATGTATTATCTTCCCCAGTTAAATAATCTGATACACATTGATAGCAGAACACATGTTCACACATGGAGACAACTGCATCTTCAGGCACATCCTGGGGAAATAACAAAGTAAATATTAGACTAGTATGTACAACTATTGATAGTTGTACCATGACAAAGACCATAACTATAAAACAAAATAATAAAATAAATCGAAAGACGAGAAATGTGCTACTAGAGAGTGCAATGCAATAGTTATCTTCAACTCTAGCTATACATTCATAGCTAAAAGAGCTCAAATCATTCTAGATGCACATAAGGTATTCCACTTAATCTTCAGATTTATTCACATTTACCTTTTACAAGGGGGGCAAAAGAACTTTTGACTTCAAATGCTTTGATCGATAGCAATTTGAAGCTTGTACATATCAGATATGACAGCTCATTGAATTTTATTTTGTCTGTGGACTTATGGTTACACCAATGCTTTGCACTCATTAGTTGTACCTTTGAAGTTCTAAGCTATTTGGTTAGGGAGGCTCCAGTTAGTCAGGGAGAAATGGAGGAAGGTAATGATAGGTTTTAGCTCACAACATGTCTCAAGGGCAATATAGACAGTTGAGTTCAGCTTGTCGATAAGGTAGTCATGATTGATGGGAGCGTACTAAATCTGAAGCATTTTGTTTCCGGACCAGATCGGTCAAGAGCGTACTAAATCTGAAGCATTTTGTTTCCAGACCAGATCGGTCAATGTTTTCTTTCATTTTATTTCCCTATTCTCTTTGAATTCCTCAAAGCCCATAGAATCTTAACATTGGCCTTGGAGTAGCGGAATTCAGCTTAAGAGCGACAGAAATACACACCAGCTGCCTAGCTCTCTCCTTTCTCCTCTCTTCAGCACCCAAAATCCCTTTTTATCTAACCGAGAAATCCCCGAGGGCTAGTGGCGGACAGTTTGAAACTCGGTGAATAATGGTCCGCCTCTACCCTTCTCCACTTACCAGGCTTTTGTCTGTGGCAGGGTTAGAGCCTGTGACATATACCTAACCTACACATCACGTATTGTGCTCTTACCACTAGACTAAAGCCTAGGGGCCATTCAGAACCCAAACTCCTTTAATCCTACTCTTTGTCCAGTCGCCCAATTATTATCTTCTCCTACTTGTTTTATTTGTTTTCAAAATTTTACATTTACATACCAATCAAAATAATAGAGAACTATGCAGCCTGTGTTCTATAAAAAGCAGGCACAAATCTCAAGCAACAACTTTCAACCTTTGGAAAGAAGATGGGGTTGTTTGAGAGCTTGGATGGTCACAGCTTGCACTTTAGATATATTGTTTTCACGTACAAATGGGGTGGGAGAGGAGGAAGAGAGATGCAGAAAAGGCAAGAGGAAAATGACCAGCTAAGCATGATATCTCGAGCCAACATACCATTGAAGAAGGGGGAAAAGATGTAACAGTACCTTCTTCAGCAATAAAAGAGAGTTCGAGAGGCTGAACGTGTTTGAGACATGTCTCAAACACAATGAGGCTTACAAGAACCTAAAATCCTATCTCTAAAGGGGTTCGACTCAATACTCTTGTGTGTATCCTTTGGCCACCAATCTAGCCTTCAACCCCTATTACATGAACTCTTGATAGCTCAAATAGACAAATAGATCATACATGGAAGTTTTACACATGAAATTAGCTACTCAGGGAGGGTATCCCAATAGCTTCTCAGTTTACAGTTATAGAAAGTGGATTGTAAGTGTTTTTATTTCATGTAGTATATCTTTTATTATAAGGCGAATAATTTTATTAATAATGGAAAGATCTCCATATACAAGCTGTATACTAAAAATAGAGACCCTGCATCAGAATGTGATTCTCTAGAAATGACACCCGATCTTGTATACAAAATGAAACCACATGGGTGCACCAAAAGAAACTAGGAACGAAATGTAAATAGTCATTCTCTATCCCCTCCGGAGCTCTCATATTTCTTAGTAGTAAGTCTACTCAGATAATATTGCAAAGTACCATAGCATGGTATTAAACAAGCTTTTGTTTCCTTTTCTCAATCTATTAAGTGAACAATTTTGCTGTCTAGATAAGGGAAAAAATGGAAAAAGTTCCCCTGACATAACTTATTTCTTTAGGGCTTCTTACTAAATCCACGAACATATAAGCCGTTTGTACTCAAAGAATAAGAAGACATCTGAATCCCATCCCATACTGCAGTCATTTCATATCAACACAGACTCGATTGGAGGGGAATGCATGTAACATAGATAAGGACTATTTTCTTTCTAAGACTTCTACCTCAACTTGCAGTTGTACTCTTGCAAAATAGATAAATAATTCAAGAAATGAGAAGACCACAAACTCTACTCATTAGAAGCAAACAAACTCTATTCATTAGAAGCAAACAAGGATAATGACCAAGGGAAACTTACATCGCATACGGAACATGTTACCAATGAAGTTTCCAATTGTTTCAAGAGATCCTCCACCATTTTCTTTGGGAGTTTCCTCGCCATCTCTGATGAAGCTCTTCCAACAGAATTGTAACTCTCCCTTTTGACAAGTTTTGGGTGGTCACAAGCCTGTCGAAGTCGTAGAAGCATCAATAAGATATTTGCGTAGTTTTGCCTCAAAGTTCCAGCTGCAGCATATGCCTGCAAGACGAGTACCTCTTTTATTAAAGATACACCACTAGAGCTAATGAAATCAGCCAAATAACACGACATCAGAAGACTACTAGAAATCTCAAGCTGCTCTGGAGGACAAAATTTTAACAATTGCTTCACAACTCAGAAAAGAACCGAAAGCTCAGTCTTGAAAACGAAGTCTTCTCTATGTAATAGGATTCCGAAATCCAAAACAAGGGAGGTGTGTTAAATTTATCATGAGGATGAGGCAAAAGCTTCTTTCTTCTCACATTTCCATAACCAAACGCCATCACTTCATATTCCCCCATCTTCATTTTGATGTCATCTTTTTCCTTTTCCTGAGCCCCCAGGTATGTAGCATAGAAATTTTGACCATATTGAACCAAATAAATGGACCTTCAATTCCCCAAATATGAGTAAGATATAAACATAATGAAGATTACAGTTACGCTAATGTACATCTTTCGCCAGTTAATCATCATACATACTAAATACTTGATAAACAGCATATTTACATGCCGAATATCCAAATGCATTAAAATATGGTAGTCTATTAATTTTTACATGTCTAATATCCAAATGCATAAAAATATGGTACTCTATTATCTTACACGGATTGCACACATTCAGCAGTTTAATAAACCCCCTCTTGCATGTCCACAAATCAAAAGGTGTATCATGTTACAGTCATTCCCAGTGCATACAGTATCGGGCTTACTTGTAAAACTTGTGACGGTCAAGCAAAAGATAACATTATCGATCTGTCATGAGATGTAGCTATATTCAAGTTACAAGACTACACTTTGTACACAACCACTTCTCCACCACCACCACCACCCCCCCCCCCCCTCCCCCGGGCACCTTTATAAAATTT